>VUYV01000913.1:0-15109 GCA_008711295.1 Anarhynchus alexandrinus | reverse complement strand
TTCCTAAGCACGTGTGCATCACTTGGGATATATGCTGCTGTAGCAGTGATCCCAAAAAAGTCAGACATCTAAATTAGAGCAAGTATTAAGAATCTAGATGCCCCAAAGTTAGCCTGTAGTTAATGGAGAGAGACAGGTTGTTTCACAGAGTGATTTAAAGGAAGGATCCAATTCATTGTTCTGAATTGCCCTGAGAAGGCAATTACTTTCTATTAATTATAGAGGGGGCTCAGAAAGATTAGCTTCCTAACGTAGGTACTTGTCTTAGAGCCAGATCCACATCTAGACACTCGCATTTAGGTGTCTGCCTGTGAAAGTCCATGCACTGGGTATCCTACCTCCCATCACAGTCAAGAGAGACTCAAGACTCAGTTTGACTTCCTCAACACAGATATGTGGTGCTGTTTGAGATCCTCTAGTCCAAGTATCCTGTGACCCACAGGACCAATGACAAGGGCCAAGGGAAAACTTCGGGTAACTTGGCGTGCCTGAAATGGCACTAGGAGTCCATGTTTTGGCAAATTATATTAGCCTCAGATCTACAAAAACTATAATGATAAATAAAATACCCCATTCATAAGAACACATTGCATACAGATATTTGAATTCAGATGTCTGAATCTGCAAGGTGAATGCCACCCTGAGGGTTAGGAAGTGTCAATACCCCCATCTAGCCCCTGGACCTGTCAAGGTTCCAATCTTGCCCCAGAATATCATCTGTTGCCCTAAGAGTAAGAAGGAAGAGAACTTGTTTCTATGTCTACTGGTGATCCAAGATATGATTTACCTGGGAAGATAATGGAGCAGCGTGATCCTGAGCCTCCCTGATGGTTTCACTGAATGCTGGTGGGTTATCATAGAACCATAGAATCATAGAATGGTTAGAGTTGGAAGGAACCTTGAAGATCATCTAGCTCCAACCCCCCTGCCATGGGCAGGGACACCTCCCACCAGCCCAGGTTGCTCCAAGCCCCGTCCAACCTGGCCTTGAACACCTCCAGGGATGGGGCAGCCAAAGCTTCTCTGGGCAACCTGCACCAGGGGCTCACCACCCTCACAGTCATTAGCATAAGGAGTTCCTGAGGTGACTCTCAAATTAGAACCTTGGTATAGTGCAGAGCTCTGAGGAGACCTCTCTCTCTCTCTAATCTGCATCCCAAAACACCGAAGTTACATTGTCTCAGAATTATTCCCACACTAATAGGTCTGAATGTCACAAAACCAGATAGGGCTTCTAGATAGAAACCCAGGACTTCACCTCATTTTTTTAAAACAGTTTCATGGAATCATGCAATCACAGAATCTTCAGAGTTGGAAGGGACCTCTAGAGACCATCCAGTCCCACTCCCCTGCCAAAGCAGGATTGTCTAGAGCACATCACTCAGGACTGCATCCAAGCAGGTCTTGAAAATCTCCAGAGAAGGGAACTCCCCCACCCCCCTGGGCAGCCTGTGCCACTGCTCTGCCACCCCAACTGTAAAGAAGTTCTTCCGTGGATTTGAACGGAACTTCCTATGTTCCAACTTGTGCCCATTGCCCCTCGTCCTGTCACTGGGAACCACTGAAAAGAGTTCCATCCTTCCATCCACTGAAAAGAAGCTCCATCCTTCTTCAACCCACCCTTTAGATACTTGATACTTTAGATACTAGATACTTTAGATACTTGTATGCAGTAATAAGGTCTCCCCTCAGCCTTCTCCAGGCTAAAGAGTCCCAGCGCTCTCAGCCACTCCTCATAAGGGAGATGCAGTTTTCCTTAAGCTGTACTGACTCTATCCCTGTTGACTACAATCTGAAGTGGAGATGTCAGCATTTATGGAAACAAAATCACTCGCCCCGTATCCAATGCAAAGCACAAGCCCTTCTCTGTAGCTGGCCAGATGTCCTGTGCTGCAGCTGGGAAGTCAGCACTGTCGTCCTAGAGCAAGTTTAAGATGGATGGAAGAAGAGAAGGACTGGTGTGTTTATATGATGGCAACTGACATTTTTGGAGAGCAGCTCAGTTTGAGACTTTGTTGACAATGCACAGTTGGAATATGCACTTTTTAGGCTCAATTTTTTGTCTTCTCTATTGCATCATATCTCTTCAGTTGTCACATCTACTAAAACCACAGATGTTAAATAGGAAATAAGTCACAACAGCATTTCATTGCTTGTAGGTAAGAGTTGGCTGGGTGGTTAATGCCTTAACTAACCCTTAATGCAAGAACTTTACTAAACATGTGAAAGACCTGAGTCTCATCAAGGCAGACAAATCAATTCAGCTTTTAATAGCTGACCCCTTGCTATGCTTTTTAATAAGAAAGGGGTCAAGAACTGGAGACAAGGTGGCAAATAAACCATTTGGAACACCTTTCTTTATAAACGAGTTGAGAAAATATAGGTCAGCATGCCAAAATCAGCAACAGAGGAGTTTTATACAGTGGTCCCTATAAAAACCTCTACAAATGCCTTTGCAATCACCCTGGCCTCCCTGTTTCCCAGGTATTCCTGAGGCTAAACATGTATTTAATACTAATTATAGAGAATATCATAAGGCAGGTTAATTGTTAACCCCAAAATTGTAGACAACCACATGAACTTCTCTTTAAAGGAGATAATCAACATTTATGTGGGTCATATTATTCAGGCTGTGAGCATTAATCCCTATTCAGACCACTCATCGCAATACTGAAGCTAAAATTAGGCACCTGTCATAATATCTTAGATTTTGCATAGAAATTTGTAGGTTTATCTCAAGGTGCCTTTCTGATCCCCATATAACAAACAGAGGACAACCATGGTGAGACATAAGACACTTACAAAACTGGATTGTACACGACCCTTTTTCTGACTAGGAATGAGAATCTATTGTCAATGACCTAAGTACAATTTTTTGTGCTTGGGGCGTACAATTCAGCTCCAAAACCTTGGCCAAACCACATCTGAGAGACTCCAGTGCTCTATATTTGACACCTGACTTTACCAGAAAATTCATTTCTGATGCTGGATATGGCATTTCCCTTGGCCTTTCCTCTCCATCTGCAAAACGCAGGCTACAAAGATTGCTTCATCTACTCAGGAATGACTCATCTATCTGGTCTCAGAAATCTAATTACATTTTAGATGACTAAAGTTATTCCACCAGATCTCCAGTTTCAAAGTCAGATGATCATGGGTTTCCCAGTGGTCTTCTGTCCCATCTATTCAGCCCTGTGCAGATACCTTGGGTATGTAAAAGTGCCTCAGGTAGGCACTAGACGCTGATTTTTAGATACCCAAATTGCTCCACTGGTGTCTGTTATTAAATAAAGATCTGTACAACACACAATGGGTCTTGAACTCAGGGTCTCTTGAGAGAGTCATCACAAAGAAGCATATCTGCTGCTATCTTAGGAGGGAAAAAGGGTTAAAGTGGTAAATAAGTAAGGACTGGAATATACTAATTTTCTGAGATGAAGTAAAAAGGTTGTTATCAAAGTTTCAGGAATCAACTGCTCTCTGAGCCCACTGGGTGAAGGAAGAAAGTTATTGGCTTTCTTACAGTAAAAGAAAGCTTTGATATTGAATATTGAGATTTAGGTAAGCAGTAGTACAAAATATTTAAAGATGTTATGGATTTCTTTCTGGGGAAATTACCAGCAACTTTTTAGGGAGATATCAGGGAAAGTATGAATATCCTGAGTGAATGCAGTGCAGCGAATTAGATGAAGTTCTTTCTACTCATGCATTGCTGGAACCTCTTTGGATGTTCACACTTCAGATACCCTAGGGATGCTCAAATGACATTTTCATTCAAAAGTCCAGCTTATTTTATTGCTGTTCCATTAAGGCTCCAGCTCTCTATTTTTCTGTTGTCACAGATGCTGATCTGTGCAAGTCCTTTCGGTTAAGGGCCTGTATTTGAACAACTGCTATGAAGGTTTTTAACTGCAGCTCAGGAAGCTCTCGTAAGTGACATTGGGCCACAATCTTGGAAAGGGAGCTAAATCTTACAGAATTCGGAAGGTGGCAAATTTAATGGATCTTGCAGATTTAACTCAATGCTTAAACACTAGTTTTTAGGGAATTTCAAATGTTCTAGGGTTTCTGAGACATCCAAGCTGGACCAGCAGATGTGACATGTGGTCTACAGGAGAGCTGTGTCTTTCTCAAGCTGCTGCTGGAGGTCAGGCAAGACAACCTAAGGCATTTTCAGTTGAAATGAATGCCTTATGTTTAGGGAATTGAATTACTCCTTCAGGCAGGAGTTCAACTTAAAAATTTAGACATATAACTATAGGTGCCCGCATATAGGGAGCAACCAGTGGGCTAGGTGTGGAAACTCCCATCGTAGCCTATGGAAATTTTGAGCTCGATTCAGTCATCGATACACAGAAGCCTTATTTGAGATGCTCAACAGGATCCCATCCAGGGTCTCTCTGCCAGGTGGGTGACTACCAGGCCCTGTGCTATGTTCACCACCCCTGCGTGGATGTCTTGCATACCAAAAAGCATCTCAGATGGTAATAATTGCTTAGATTTAAGCAACTAAACTGCATCCCTACTAGCTTCTCGGATGAACCCTGCTCTAAATTTCACTGAGCACACTGACTGTTTTTCCACTACTTGAAATGAGATCTTATACAATCATTTCGGGTACAGACACTTGCGTATTTTCACGTAAAACTTGAGTTTGAATGTGCAAACTGAAACTACCCTGAGTTCTGCATAACTCACTCAATCATTTGGTGCATGTGGTTAACATTTCCCAGAAGTTCTGCAGTATATCCCACAAGAGACATACTTTTGCACTGTACCCCCCTGAATTTGGGTAAATTGCCTTCACTTAAACAATTTCATGGCACTAATATAGACACCATTGCAGTGTCTCAGGTGGCATTTTCTTCTGGAGCTGGGACAGGTTAAGAGCATACATGCCTTTTACCATGGATCACTGACAAAGGATATGTTGCTAAAGTGTAACTTGATTAAAAACGTGAGCACTTGCAGTTATACGAACGTGCTCAGGAATCTTTCTCAGTGCATCGCTTGGTTCCCCCTGCTGCAAACTTCAAGCCTGAGCTACCATGGTGCCCAAATTCGGCACAGTGCTTCAGCACTTGTTTTTAAGCATGTGATGAAGCAAAAACCCTATGCCCCCTACTCACAGCTGAGTGAGTTTTATGTTCCCTACCAGCATTTTTTTTTTCCACATTTTGCTTCTTCATTTTTTTTCTAGTGGAAAATAACTCTAAAAGCGCCTTTAAAGCAAGCACTGTCAATTAAAATAACCCTTGTTTCCAAGAGTGTAACTTGACAGCCTTGAGTTTGCAGCTAAAGAGCAGAAAAAAGACATGGCTTTTCATGCCTTTTTTTAATAGGCACAAATTACAGGGTGATTCAGTAACAGCTAAACAACTCAAAGTTGTTTCATCTTTAACCGGGGCCATTAAAAGCAATGTTCAAAAACAAAGGACATCATCCAGTTATGAGAGTTAATGGAGCAGAACGTTCATTTCAGTTCCGAGTTTTCCTCATGTCTGGTCCGGGAATGGTTGTTTGTAGAGTCTCGCGTTTTAATGCAGAACAGGTGCTGGATGGAGAAATTCAAGAACAAATTGACTAGACAGGCAGCTTGTCAAGATCCAAAACAGACCATCAAAGCAGAAGGTGGAAGAGAGCAGGTTGCAAACCGCATATCATCCCGGGGAAGATTAATGCTATTGTTCACGTATGATTGAGAGACTGCGTATTTATGATTTCCTGAGCAGAGCTTGACGTTTTTAACCTACTGGTTTTAAACTAGTTTTGGACATGACTATCACTCACCGGAGTTAATGTGTTTTTCCTCCTTACAAAAAACTTAAAAAATGAAAATGTTCTTCTTTCAAGAGGGAGTATTTCAGCATTTTGTATTCATATCCTTCTTTATTTCTACTTTTGATCTCAAGCAAAAACATAGTCTTTCTTTCCCATTTGTTTTTTCTTGCTCCATTTTTTTGTCCTCTGAATGCTTCCAGTAGCAGCAAAAGAAACAAGTGGCAGCAAAAGCTGGGAAAAGACAAACTGTGAAATATACAGACATGAAAAAAATAATTTCAGAGTATTAAGAAGTTTTATTACTTTCAATAAAAAGTTTGGTAAGTTCCTTTAATAGGCAGAAGATGGACCGTGGTGCTAGGAAAATCACTGCATTAAAAAAATCCAACCAATAAAACAGAACAATCTTGGAAGATTATCTGTAGCTTTCCACTGCCTTTCTCAGTGCTTCACTGGGAGTCAATGCTACTGGTTCAGCGTCAAAGGAGCATTGAATATTTTGTCACCATTTGTAATGTCATTGCACACAATTTGGAAAAGGTTGAGGCTGAGGTGCGTATCCCGCCATGTTTCCAAGTCCAAGTACACGACACCAATTAATATTTTGACAGAAGCACTGTAGAAGTTTGAGCACACATGTTAGATAACAAACCCATGGATCACCCATGTTAAGCCCATGAATCACCCATGTTAAGCATAAGTTACAGGTCCAAATCCACTTCTTTAATCTGATTTGAGTCTAGTTGGAGGTCAATAACAAGTGGTGTCCCACAAGTGGTGTCTCTACTCTGTCCTGGTGAGGCTGCATCTGGAGTACCGTGTCCAGTTCTGGGCTCCCCAGATCAAGAAGGACAGGGAAGTGCTGGAGAGGGTCCAGCAAAGGGCTACAGAGATGATGAGGGGACTGGAGCATCTTTCTGATGAGGAAAGGCTGAGGGACTTGGGTCTGTTTAATCTGGAGAAGACTGAGGGGGGATCTTATCAATGCTTATCAATGCTTAAAGGGAGGGTGCCAGGGGGATGGGAACAGTCTTTGTTCAGTGGTGCCCAGTGACAGGACAAGAGGGAACGAGCACAAACGTGACCATAGGAAGTCCCATCTCAACCTGAGGAGGGACTTCTTTGCTGTGCGGGTGGCAGAGCACTGGCAGAGGCTGCCCAGAGAGGTGGGGGAGTCTCCCACTCTGGAGCCATGGCAAACCCGCCTGGACGCCGTCCTGTGCCACTGCTGGAGGTGCCCCTGCTCTGGCAGGGGGTGGGACCGGGTGAGCTCCAGAGGGCCCTTCCAACCCTCACCAGTCTGGGCTTCTGGGATTATAATCTTAAGAAATAAGCCATAGTTTCAGTGATAACCATTTATGCTCTGAAATCTGGCTTTCCTTAGCTCAACCTTTCATGTGTAAGTCACCATGACGACTGTCGTATAAGGTCAAAGAGTTTGCAGCAGTGTTCACTGGAAACCCTGGGATTTTCTTGTTTTAGATCAGAAAACCTTTTCTCTCTCCTACTCTGCCATTGCCCAGATATTTCTTTCCCTACCTGGCACACTGTCCTTCCACCTTTCTGCACCATTACTGGTGATTTCCACCTCCCAGATGCCAAACCTCACACTTCTGTGCCAATTAACAGGAAGGTCCTATTCTCTTCTGTCCTCAATGACCCAAATCATCCAGTTCTTTGTTACGATGAACCTAGATATTCTATGGTTATCACAAAGGAAAACCAAAGGAAAATAGAAGGGTGGGATGTTACTTTATGGTGAGTTTTGGTTGTTCTGTGAGATAAATTATTAATATGACACCATATTAATTCCATATTAATATGACACCATAATTAATATGACACCATATTAATTCCATATTAATACCATTCTCAAGAGACACAAGCTGAAAGGTCTTGACTTATTTGATACTGAANTGAGTTTTGGTTGTTCTGTGAGATAAATTACTAATATGACACCATATGTCTTCTCAAGAGATGCAAGCTGAAAGGTCTTGACTTATTTGATCAAACACTTCCCACATCCATCAGAGATCTGGGCACTTCCCACATCCATCAGGGATCTGGGCACCGTGACCCACTATGCTCCTTATTGTCCCATGCTGCTCTGTCAGCATCNTACTGATTTTGATTAACAAAGGCAATGAGGATTTTGCTTCTCAGAACAGGTTGGTAGCGGACATAAGTCATTACAGTTCTGCTGAGGACACAAAGGATTTTGCCAGTTTCCACACTAGTAAACAATTTTCCCTTACTACAGACTCAAAGAGAATGTATTACTTGGGGGTGTGTCTTCTCCCCCCCAATTCTGGTTTCATTGTTTTTTTGTTTTACAGTCACCAGATAGAACAATCTGATCTCATTAACCTGTGCTTTTTTTTTTTACCCTTCTTAAACTTTTTCCCAATGATTGTAGCTCTCTGTCTCATCGCTTCGACTTAACGACACTAATATGGTAAAACAATTTCAGCGTTTTACTTCAGAGCTTTTGCCAATGGGTTGAACTGATTCTATTTTATGCTGTGGTTCATTTTGCCAGGGATTAAGCTATTTTCCGTGTCCGCCAGGGACAGAACAAAAGGTCCTGGACTGAAATTGCGGCTAGGAAGATTTAGTTTGGATATCGTGATAAACCTCCTAATAGGAAGGATAATGAAGCACTAAAAGTGATTGATTGGGGATGAAATGTAACCTCCAGCTTTGGAATTATTTAAGAAAAAGCTAGATACATCTTTTATGCACATCCAGACAGTCCAATTCTCCAGGAAAAAGAAATGCAGAGCCATTCTACTTTTAAAAGCCTGAGATAACGAATACTGAACCTTGATTAAAAAAAACAAAACCACAAATCAAAAGCAAAAAAAGAAATCCTCCAACTCTCCCCCCCAATTCTTATACCATATTTTAGGTTTCTTTAAAACTGAGAAAGACTTCATAGAATCATAGAGTACCAGATTGGAAGCGACCTCAAGGATCATCTGGTCCAACCTTTCTTGGCCAAAGCATGATCTAGACAAGATGGTTGGCACACCTAACATTTGTAGGAGGAAGCAGTCCTCTACGCATTCCAGGAACTTCATGGATGACATGTGAGCTGCTGTATTGTTCTTCCAACAAATGTCTGTGTAGTTGAAGTCACCTATAAGAACCATGTTCTGTTGACCCAAAGCTTGCCTAAGTGACCCAAATATTGCTTCATTGGCCTTATTGTCTTGGTTTGAGGTCTGTAGCAGATGCCTACTGTAAGATCCCCCTTGGAGACTACCCCACTGATCTTGACCAAGAGGCATTCAATAAGGCTTCCACAATCACCATGCTTGACTTCTGGAAAGACATACAATTAATCTGAATACACCACCAATAGACACTTGATTGTGAATTTGTTGTATTAATACTGGTCAGTTCTTTCAAGATTTCATTACCTTTAAGACACTCTTAATAGTGCAGATGTAGCCTAAGAGTGAGACATTTACACGTGAGATCATCTTCTAGAGACCCTTCACAGCTGATGGAGAAAAGCAGCCCTCTCCAGAGCATGGCTAATCTTACTTAGCTGCCTCTCTCCAGTGAGGTGGCCTATTCTCTGAACTTCTCATTTCGCTATATATACTATGAAAGGAAACTTGGGAGAGTAGCTGAAAGTTTTTGGTGTTAACTGTTCAATATTGATGATTATCATTGTCTCTTCCTTGTTTTTTGAAATATATTTAGCAGCAAATGCAAGTCACTGAAAATTATTTTCTTCACGCTGAGGACAATCCATACCATTTAATTTGTAGGTCTCAGCAAAAAGTCTAAGTGAGGGCCAAGTGGAGTATGTCCTGGGACCCAGTATGTGTTTTATCTGAATGCAGCTGGATCGGAGCAGGTACTTACATTCAGGAGGTGTTTTCTTGCTGTACATCTGATACAGAAGGATGCTTTTTCCACCTGTCTAAACTTTGATTTTTCATCCCTTTTGAGGACTCGAATTGGCACTGGCTCTCAAGGTTTCTGATGATTTAGCTTAGCTGGAAGCTCAGCGAGCCAGCTCTGCTCATCCTCTTTTGGAGCACTTTACTCTCTCTGTAAGAGAAACCTGATGTTTAGACCCAAGGACACATCCAGGCTCTCTAAACTTCAGAGGTTTTTACACCATTAGGACCGAGAGGGAATTCGGTATGTTCTTGCTCTGTGAGATTTGGGCACTTGAGCCTTCTTCGTATGTATCTTTCTGTATCAAAGTCACAGTGTGGCTGTGCCCCAGATTCAGCCAAAGCTCATTAAAACCAACAGGATAATCTCTGCTCAAACCTGAGCGAGTGCTCGAGTGCTCTGTGGGTTGGAACCTTACAATACGCAAGGTGATGCTGGGAGCTAAACTAGCAGTTACATAATGGCAATAAATCACTGTGTTATACCAACTGTAATAGGAATCACAGCTTACGATATGAAAGCTTTGGACCTGCTGGAGCGTATCCAGAGGAGGGCCACGAGGATGATCCGAGGGCTGGAGCACCTCTCCTATGAGGAGAGGCTGAAGGAGTTGGGGCTGTTCAGCCTGGAGAAGAGAAGGCTCCGGGGAGATCTTATTGCGGCCTTTCAGTACCTAAAGGGGGCCTACAGGAGAGCTGGCGAAGGACTTTTTACTAGGGCATGTAGTGACAGGACAAGGGGGAATGGCTTCAAACTGGAAGAGGGCAGGTTTAGATTGAACATTAGGAAGAAGTTTTTCACTGTGAGGGTGGTGAAGCACTGGAACAGGTTGCCCAGAGAGGTTGTTGAGACCCCATCCCTGGAGGTGTTCAAGGCCAGGCTGGAGGTGGCCTTGGGCAACCTGGTCTAGTGGGAGGTGTCCCTGCCTATGGCAGGGGGGTTGGAACTCGATGATCTTCAAGGTCCTTTCCAACCTAAACCATTCTATGATTCTATAGCTCAGAAGGCTGTTTTTCAAACACACCAGAAACTCCTGAAAGAATAAATCCATTAATTACATCGATAGTGTGACTCAAGAGTGTTACTGATCAGACACCACAAAAGACGTGCAGAAAACTGGAATTTGGCAAGTTGTTTTTCACTCGAGTCCTTTACAAAAATGTGTAAATACTTGAATACTATGAAAAATACCCTGATGGAATCGGGAAAAAGGAAGTATTCTCCAGGACTCCTGCTTGGCCAATCATTGTCCTGTAGCTGGTTAAATAATCTACATTATTCTTGTGCAGCTAGATTTTATTTTTGCTGAAGTCAGTATGCCTATACCAGTAAATTAAAGAGAGCCAAGTCATGGATCTGGGCAGTGTCCCACAGCTGCCCACACCATTACATTGTTAGCATAGCCCCTGGCATCACTTTGACCTGTGTCCAAGAGCAAATGCTCAGACAATGCTTGAGCACAGCTGGGGGACAGCACAAATGAGCTCATTCCCAACGGGAAGATTGCCTGTGGCTGCTTATTTTAGGGTGTGTGGGAGGGAGATAATTTATTTGTATCAGTCAGGGTCCAAGAACAGGCTCTGACTGATATTATTTGCTAGCGTAGCCACGGAGTCTTATGAGTTGGCCCAAATGGGGTTAAGATCACAGAATCACAGAATGTCAGGGGTTGGAAGAGACCTCTAGAGATCATCTAGTCCAACCCCCCTGCCAGAGAAGGGTCACCTACAGCAGGTCGGACAGGAACGCATCCAGATGGGTTTTGAATATCTCTAGAGAAGGAGACTCCACCTCTCTGGGCAGCCTGTGCCAGTGCTCTGCCGCCCTCAAAGTAGAGAAGCTTTTCCTCATGATGAGATGAAATTTCCCATATTCCATTTTTTGCCTGTTGCCCCATGTCCTGTCTCTGGGCACCACTGAAAAGAGTCTGGCCTCATCCTCTTGACACTCGCCCTTCNCCCCTCTCAGTCTTCTCCAGACTAAACAGACCCAGGTGTCTCAGCCTTTCCTCATCAGAGAGGTGCTCCATTCCCTTCATCATCTTTGTAGCCCTCCACTGGACTCTTTCCAGTAGCTCCCTGTCCTTCTTGAACTGGGGAGGCCCAGAACTGGACACAGTACTCCAGATGCGGCCTCACCAGGGCAGAGTAAAGAGGGAGGGTAACCTTATGGCTTTTTTCTTTTTAAACTCTTGTCAGAGCAGAATTAGACAACTTGGTGTCACCATGAGTAATGACAGAAGAGCTTAGCAGTGCTCCAGCCCTGCAACCTACACACACATATTTGGAGAATCCTAAACAGCCAATGATAGGGCAAAGATGCCCCTAAGACAGGTCCAATGGAACCTCTCCACGTGGCACATAATAATGTCCAAAGTGCACAATGAAAATGGGTGGGGCAGGCTGGTAGGAATAAACACAGGGTCTTGTAAAGGGCAAAGTGGTGGGAAAATTGGAGAAAGAACGAAGTAAGCTAAATTTTTTCTCTGCTGCTTAGATTATTTGAGTGTCTTCTCACCTTGCCTTCAGCACGCTGACATTTACAGCTAGGTAGTTACATTAAAAAGAAAGAGAATAAAAGGAAAAGAAGTGTGGGTAAGAAATGTCAGGTGTGAAAAATGAGTAAGAGACTTTCTATCTGCTAGCAAGGATAGCCGTGACTGAAAAAAGTAACATCTCTGCAAGCCTTTTGGAGATTAAAATAATTGTATTTCATGATAAGATAATGAAGGACAAGCCCTAATAAAACAGATTTTTCGTAGACTGAATTCCTGTCAAAGAGGAGATTCCCATGGGCAGTGCAGAGCCCATTTCTGGAACACAGACTACTCCAACACGTAGACAAATTCCTTCCACAAGTGATCTTTAAATTCAGGATTTCGATCTGTCACTTTCTTCAGTCTTCAATCTCCGGTTTGTCAGGTGTAAATGAGTATGTGCTGCACTGCAGTTTTAAGGTTTAAAAAAACATTTTAAATAAAGCTCTTTTAAACTACTCTCCTTGTGTACGTGAACCTATTTCCCAAGGGTGGCCCTCCTGAATTGTTTTGGCACCCTGGCAGTGTCGTGCAGAAAGCCGTTTGGGAGCATGTTGGATGTCATGTTTTGACACTTTGCCCTGAATAATGGCAAGGGAGAAACTGGAGAGATCCTTTTCATATAAGACTCAAAGCAAATCATCTTTGCACCAGCGATGTCAGCAGTGCAGCACGAGGTTACACCGGGTACACCAGTATTTAACCACTCACAGTTTATTCTCAGTTTCAAAGACAGAGGGTCTTAAAGAGGCGGCCCTATACCTCTGCGGCTGTCAGGGTTGAGCTACTCAGCTACAGAGAAAATAATGCTGTGCAAGTCTTCAAGTTGCCTGTACGTGCTGCATAAGCAGATAATTCAGAGAATGTGCAGAGGAAACGTGGTCCTACCTGCACACGTATATGTGCATTGGTCTGAAAGACTGCTCTTGGTCCTTTCAGTATAGGGAAGAAGTGATTTCCTTTGCAAGGAAATTAAATGGGTGTAGGAGAAAATAAATGTGATCTTTGGGCTTACCCAATTTTTCTGATGGGTTTGAAGTTTGTTCTCCAGATTGCAAGGAAAACTGCTTTGGTTATGGGGGATGGAGAGCTGAAAAATTCATAAGAAGTGGACTGTGTAAAACCATCATCACCTGCATAGTGAACTCACTGCCTACAATACAGACAGTTGAAAACAATTTGGAAGATGTTTTTGGTGGGTATTACAGATGCCTCAGCTGCACTAGGACATCTCAGATATCACTAGGTGCCTCTTTTGGCATTTCACTGTCAGGCAGCAAGAGTCCTTCTTTCTTATTCCTTCAGATTCATCAAAACAAAACGCAACCAAAAAAAATCACTCCTCACCTTATTAGATCACTGGAAACAAGTGGAACCCAATGTAGAATATTTAATTTTGCAGGAAACGACAATCTTCATGCTTTTGGTGATCTCGATGCAGACAGGACAATCCAGGCCAACCAAGCATCTGAAATCTGGACATCTAGGCCCTCATTCACTTAAGGAATAATCCAAGAAATAGAACTCATATGGAAATATCAAGAGCTACTAAGGAACTGCGTAAAATCTGCTATATTCTAGAATGAAATTCTGGATAGAGCTAGAGAAAGATCAAACATACCAAACCATGAAAAGGAATGAGATTTAGCGGAGCAGAATTATTTATTTTGATTTCAGGTTTGCTATCTGAGATGGAAACGTGAGAGTCCACAGCAGAAGCAGGTTTCGGCACAGAGTCTGCTCAGCTAAGCCACAACCGACTCCAAAAGAGCTTTTGCAGTTAAGCCCGTATTACCCACCTATAGGTGGAAGCCAAATCAGAATTAGTGATGACTTTCCAGGGGTTACTGCTGATGTACAGCCAGGTAAATATGATCTGTGTACGCTGATAGACCATCTGCTTACCCTTGACGTTCCAGCCTACGCAACCCACTTACCAGCAGTCCAGTTGGGAGGAGTCAGGCTGGCCTTCGGCGTGCATCCAGGACACGAAGCGAATTGATTTCCCTGGGACCATAGCAAAATAGCCGAAGATTTTGGCCAGAGCTCCACCCCATGTTACATAAGCATCACCGGGGGATGGAGCCTGCATTGATCTGGAGGATTCAGACGGGTTTATACCAGGAATCTGGAGAACAAAGATCAGAGAAGTTCTTGGAAATGTTTTGGGTTTTTTTCCTACTCATTGACAGTTTGCAAACAAATTTGTGATGGTAAGAGGACAGGGAAGATAGCCTTTGGCAAAGCAAAGCATTGTGGATTATCTATAAACTCTTTGTAACTTTGCTCTTTCATTAAATATCATTAAGTCTCATGCCATTTGGAATTTAAAAAAAAAAAAAACAACACCCAAAAAAATAAAATAATTTTTATTTTCCAGAATTTTTGCTCAGAAAGCCCTTCTTACCACCAGGAAACAATTAACTAAGTGAACGTTAGTTTAGGAAATGCCAATCTGCAATCTTTGGGATGCATATTCTGCCTTCCTAGCCTTCTGCTTCCCCCAGAAAACACTTTATGGAGTGAAATATTGCTCAGTTGTAGTATTAATTCCCTACTCCTAATCTAAGCATCCAGAGAGGCACCAACTTTCCAGCTCTCTTTCTGAAAAGAGGAGCTGTCTACAGGGTGGCTATGATGCAGCCTAATAAATTACAGGCTGGGAAATAACCAAGACTAATTTCTTTAGCTCGTCCTGTCCCTCCAAAATACCAAGTGTCAATGGATGACGTCAAGTCTGCGTGCTGGTTTTCAGTTTGGCTCACTGAGCTGCGGTGGCCCAGTAACACCTTGGCTCCTTCAGAAGCTTTCACACCTTTGTGCACTTGACCTTTTCATTACAAGACTTGGCCTCAACTTTTTTTTTACTTTTTTTTT
>VUYV01000912.1:43185-61922 GCA_008711295.1 Anarhynchus alexandrinus | reverse complement strand
CGCCCCTCCGCCGCGACGCCACGCCCCCTCCCGCCGCTAGGCCACGCCCCCCCGGCTGCTCGCCCGACAGCGCCCCCTGCTGGCGCGCGCACCGCCCCCCCCCCCCTTGTTAATTTGGGGAGGGGGGGGGATACTGGGCCACAGCGGCCCCCCAGTTTGGGGCACGTGAGAGGTTAACAGCCCCTTTCGCCCGAGGAGTGGGGGTCACTGCTGCTGGGGGCGCTGGGAGTACTGGGGGTACTGGGGGTACGGGGAGTACTGGGAGTAATTGNCGGGGGCGGTGGGGGTGAAGTGGGCGGGGACTGGCGGGATCGAGGCCAGTGCGCGGCCGGGCGCTGCTCCGAGAGTACTGGGGGCATTGGGAGCACTGGGGGTACTGGGAGTACTGGGAGAACTTGGAGGGCACTGGGGGCACTGGGAGGGCACTGGGAGGGCACTGGGAGTACTGAGGTCACTGGGAGTACTGGGAGAGCACTGGGAGTACTGGGGGCATTGGGAGCACTGGGGGTACTGGGAGTACTGGGAGCACTGGGGGCAATGGGGAGGGCACTGGGAGTACTGGGAGCACTGAGGGCAATAGGAGGGCACTGGGAGTACTGGGAGTACTTGGAGCACCGGGAGCACTGATGGCAATGGCAATACTGGGAGCATTGGGCACACTGGGAGGGCACTGGGAGTACTGGGAGCACTGAGGGCAATGGGAGGGCAGTGGGAGTACTTGGAGCACTTGGAGGGCACTGGGAGTACTGGGGGCACTGGGAGCACTGGAGGCATTTGGAGTACTGGGAGCACTGAGGGCACTGGGAGCACTGAGGGCAGTGGGAGTACTGGGAGCACTTGGAGGGCACTGCAAGCACTGGGAACACTGGCAGTACTGGGAGCACTGAGGACACTGGGAGTACTGGGAAGGCACTGGGAGCACTGGGGGCACTGAGGGACCCTGGGAGCACTGGAGGCATTTGGAGGACTGGGAGCACTGAGGGCACTGCGAGTACTGGGAGCACTGGGAACACTGGGAGTACTGGGAGCACTGAGGGCACTGGGAGTACGGGGAGGGCACTGGGAGCACTGAGGGCAATGGGAGGGCACTGGGAGTGCTGGGAGCACTGGGAACACTGGGAGTACTGGGAGCACTGAGGGCACTGGGAGTACTGGGAGGGCACTGGGAGCACTGGGGGCACTGGGAGCACCGAGGGACCCTGGGAGCACTGGAGGCATTTGGAGGACTGGGAGCACTGAGGGCACAGGGAGTGCTGGGAGCAATGGAGGCACTGGGAGCACTGGGGACATTGGGACCCCTGGGGCGCACGGGGAGTACTGGGGGCACTGGGAGCACTGGGTCCTGCAGCCAATTTTTCCCATGCTTCCTTGCAGGAGCCCACAAGGACAGATTTTCCGGGACGCGGTTGGGTCTCTCCCGCTTTCCCCTCCCCTTCCCCGACACCAACCGCCGCCGAACCCGGGTGGAGGAAGAGGCGCTGAATTGCGGCCGGTCGCCCCGGGAATACCGCGTGGCGAAGGGAACCGCTGCGCATTGCCTCCGAATTCTCTCGGCATCTCGTCTCGCAAACCAGCGAGGAAAAGAGGGCGGGCACGCGCCCGGCACGTTTTAAGCCCGTCGTTGCCAAAAATGTCGGAACGCTCAATAGTTTAGGGTTCCCCCCAAAGTCCTTCTGGCACCAGCAGCAGCGAGCTTCCCGTCTTCGCTCCTCGAGCATCCCAAGTTCGTTCCTTGAGCATTCCATGTTCGTTCCTCAAGCATCTCAAGTTTGTTCCTTGAATATCCCATGTTCATTCCTTGAGCATCTCAAGTTTGTTCCTTGAACATCCCAAGATCATTCCTTGAGCATCCCAAGATCATTCCTTGAGCATCCCAAGATCATTCCTTGAACATCCCAAGATCATTCCTTGAGCATCCCAAGGTCATTCCTTGAGCATCCCAAGTTCATTCCTTGAACATCCCAAGTTCATTCCTTGAGCATCCCAAGTTTGTTCCTTGAGCATCCTGTGTTCGTTCCTCAACCATCCCGTGTTTGCTCCTCGAGCATCCTGTGTTCGCTCCTGCAGTGTCCCATGTTCATTCCTTGAGCATTCCATGTTCGCTCCTTGACCGTCCCATGTTCACTCCTGAAGCATCCCGAGGTCATTCCTGAGCATCCTACATTCATTCCTCAACCATCCCAAGTTTGCTCTTCAAGCATCCCACGTTTGCTCCTCAAGCATCCCAAGATCATTCCTTGAGCATTCCATGCTCATTCCTTGAGCATCCTAAGATCATTCCTTGAGCATCCCGCGTTTGCTCCTCAAACATCCCAAGTTCGTTCCTTGAACATCCCAAGATCATTCCTCGAACATCCCAAGATCATTCCTCGAACATCCCAAGATCATTCCTTGAGCATCCCAAGTTTGTTCCTTGAGCATCCCAAGATCATTCCTCGAGCATCCCGCGTTCGCTCCTCAAACATCCCAAGTTCGTTCCTTGAACATCCCAAGATCATTCCTCAAACATCCCAAGTTCGTTCCTTGAACATCCCAAGATCATTCCTCGAACATCCCAAGATCATTCCTTGAGCATCCTGTGATCATTCCTTGAGCATCCCAAGATCATTCCTTGAGCATCCCAAGTTCGTTCCTTGAACATCCCAAGATCATTGCTGGAGCATCCCGTGTTCATTCCTTGAGCATCCCAAGATCATTCCTTGAGCATTCCATGTTCATTCCTTGACCATCCTAAGATCATTCCTTGAGCATCCCAAGATCATTCCTCGAGCATCCCGCGTTTGCTCCTCAAACATCCCAAGTTCGTTCCTTGAACATCCCAAGATCATTCCTCAAACATCCCAAGTTCGTTCCTTGAACATCCCAAGATCATTCCTCGAACATCCCAAGATCATTCCTTGAGCATCCTGTGTTCATTCCTTGAGCATCCCAAGATCATTCCTTGAGCATCCCAAGTTTGTTCCTTGAGCATCCCAAGATCATTCCTTGAGCATCCCAAGATCATTCCTTGAGCATCCCGCGTTCGCTCCTCGAGCATCTCGTTCCTCTTCCCCCACTTCTGTTGCCGATCGCCAAAGCGATTCCTTCTGCTGTTTTCGGAATCTCGCGCCCATCCCTCAGGTAAAGCAGCCAGGCCTGGATTTTTCCCCCGAAAACGCAAAAGCCGCTTCTTCCCGGGAGCGTTTTTTCTCCGGAGGTTAATTATCATCCCTGGTTAAAAAACCGGCACCTGATTTCCCGCTTGAATCGACTCCGCTTCGCCATCGGGCCGTGGGGCGACACGCGTCCAACCCCTCCAAAACCAACAAAAAACCCCCTTCGCTCAAACGCCTCATTCCGCATCCCCATCCCAAGCCGGGGCACGGAAAACCTCCCCGAAACTCAATCCAACCCCCTTCACGCGGGGGGTCCCCCACAATTTTTTTGGGGGGGGAGGTTGTGCCGTTCGCCTGCCCCAACGCCGTCGCAAGGGCGTCTCGGAGGTTTTTTTGCGCCCTCGAAGACGGTGTCGTAAATATATAATTACCGCCGACTAATCAGCGCTAATTCAAGAGCACGCGGCCGAGTCCTTCTCCGAAGCGATGAGCGCTCGGAGCGACTTTGCTAAAATATTAAACATTTGGCAACGAGCGGCGACGTATATATAACCGGCAATATTTACGGTTTTACATAACGGGCTTCGGAAGAAAACAAATTACGCAAAATAGAGCGCTTTGCTCGCCGCCGTTTGACCGCTCCGCCATAAATAATTCAATTCGCTCTCCAAGATTGCGTTCTTGCTCGTGGCGGATTTCTCTAAGAAAACCGTGACGGGATACTCCGAAAAATAAATTATTAAACGATAGATGTTAAAAAACTGGAGGGGGGGGGGGGGGGGGGTTTCGCGGGGCTGAGCTCTGCGGCACCGCCATGGGTTGGGAGGGGTAAGATAGAACCGTTTTGGTTGGAAGGGACCTTTGAGGTCCCACCGTTAACCCAACGCTGCCAAACCCACCGCTGAACCGCGTCCCTCAGCGCCGCGTCTGCGCGTCTTTTAAACGCCTCCAGGGACGGCGATGCCACCGCTTCCCAGGGCAGCCCGTGCCAAGGCTTGACAACCCTTTCCGGGAAGAAATTTCTCCTACTATCCGATCTTGGTGCAACTTGAGGCCGTGTCCTCTTGTCCTATCGCGTGTTACGTGGGAGAAGAGATGGACCTCCACCTCGCTACACCCTCCTTTCAGGTAGAGGGTGATGAGGTCTCCCCTCAGCCTCCTTTTCTCCAGGCTGAACACCCCCAGGTCCCTCAGCCACTCCTCATCAGACGTGTCCTCCAGACCCCTCACCAGCTCCGTTGCCCTTCTCTGGACACGCGCCAACACCTCAATGTCCTTCTTGTAGTGAGGGGCCCAAAACTGAACGCAGCACTCGAGGTGGGGCCTCACCAGTGCCAAGTACAGGGGGATGACCACTTCCCTAGCTCTGCTGGCCACACTGTTCCTGATACAGGCCAGGGTGCTGTTGGCCACCTTGGCCACCTGGGCACACTGCTGGCTCATATTCAGCCGTCTGTCCACCACCACCCCCACGTCCTTCTCCACCGGGCAGCTTTCCAGCCACTCTGCCCCAAGCCTGTAGCATCCATGGGGTTGGTGTGACCCAAGTGCAGGACCCGGCACTGGGCCTTGGTGAACCTCACACCACTGCCCTCGGCCCATCAATGCAGCCTGTCCAGATCCTTCTGTAGAGCCTTCCTACGCTCAAGCAAGTCGACGCTCCCACCCAACCTGATGTCATCTGCCAACTTACTGAGGGTGCATTCGACCTCCTCATCCAAGTCCTTGATAAAGATATTCAACAGAACTGGCCCCAGCACCGAGCCCTGGGGGACACCACTTGTGACTGGACACCAACTGGATTTCACTCCACTCACCACCACTCTCTGGCCACGGCCATCCAGCCAGACTTTCACCCAGAGCAACGGACGCCCATCCAAGCCGTGAGCAGCCAGTTTCTCCGGGAGATCGCGGTGGGAAACGCCGTCAAAGGCTTTGCTAAAGTCAATCATCCACAGCCTTTCCCTCATCCACAAGGCGGGTCACCTTGTCGTAGAGGGAGATCAGGTTAGTCCAGCAGGGATGTCCCCTCCAAACTGCACCCTGGGAGGGTGTCCCACCCCCTCAGGAGTTAAAGAATGCTAAAAAGGGATCCCTAAGGATAATTTAGGACTTGGATGCTGCTCCAAACCAGCCCAGCTCATACATGGTGGTACCCACCAGCCCTTCATCCCACCAGCTCAGGAACTGTGCTGCCATGGGGGGTGGGGTGATGCTTCATCCAAATCGCCCATGAAAATTCACGTTGGATTTTTAGAAGACATTCAGGGTACGGATATTTCCCTCCCCCCCCTTTCAAAAACCCCTCTCCGCTTACGAGTTCCGAGAAGAGAGGAAAAAAAAAATCAGCGTCATCCAACGCAGCCTTAAAAATCGACGTAATTAACCCGGGACCGGACACACGGACAGATTTCTGTCCGAACCCAGCGACGCTCGCACCGAATCTGGGCTGAAATTAAGGGATTCCCTAAATTTTAACTATTTAGCTCACGGAGGATTTCTATTCCAGCCGATTTCCCTCAGTTTGTGGTACTTCAGATACCCACAGGACAACTCCTCTTCTTAAATATGTCTATTTTTACCTCTGCACGTGATTTTCCCGGGAATTCTACGAGAGCGAACCCAAAAAGGCACCGAGGCGAGGGCACTATTTTTGAAGCCACCGTGCATTTGAAGTAGCCCCAGCCACGCGAAGAAGAGCGAGTGACGCTACGCAGATTTGACAACTATTAATAGGTAAACACCCGGGAGAATAAAATTAAAGGCTTTATCGATAATCCGTAGGCACGAGGAGGACGTATTAAGAATAAGCGATCGATGCCGGGATGGCTCGATATTCCCGGAGGTTTTCCCCGTGCACGATTAAATAAGATTAAAGCTTATTTCTTGCGGGGGGATTGATGGGTTGATAATAAAGAAAGCCAAAATAAAGGCTTTTTCCGCGGCGGCGTCTCCACCAAGCAGCCTGGATCGAGTGGGAAAACACCGGAAAAAATGGGATTTCTCCCCCAGCCCGCCGCCGGGTGAGCGGGGGTTAACGGCGGCTCGTTAATGAGGACCCTTTGGGGTCCTTCTGGAGGAAAAACGCCGCGGAAGCGGCAGGTTATATATATTTGGATTAGAATTCCGCCCCCACCTCGCTGCCAACTTACGCCTTTTAAGTGTTTCATTTCGAGGGGTGATAAACCCGCGGATGGTTCTTGCTCGCCCGGGCGAAGTTACCGCCAGCGGCCGACGGACCGATCCTTTCCCAAGCATTTCCAGGGATACCAAAAAAGAAAAAAAAACCCAACCAAAAAAACCCCAAAACAAGAAACCCAAGGAGGATTTAAAGCGACTTACCTCCAGCACCCGGGCGAGCTTTGGAGTCTGCCTTCCAAAGGGCGATATCGGCCGGTTGAGGGCTGGAGGGATACGCAGCCGGGGGGGATAAAAAAGGCTAAATAATCGTAAAACTACACCTTGTACAACCACGGCGAAAATAAAAACTGGGGTTGATTAACGGGATAAGGCAGGTAAAGCCATAAAAGAAACCCAACGTATTTTTTACTTGGATATCTGCGGCAATCGGGACGCAGACAGCCGGCAACAGCGACGGGGGAGACGGCGAATCCCGCCCTTTTAAATTTCGGCTCCGCCTGAGCTGTTTCTCCACCTTGGCCGGGCTTCAGCATCCCTTCCCCACCCTCGTCGCGGTTCGCTCCACCACCTTCAGCCGCCGCGCCTCTTTACCAACGCGACGCAAGCGCGGCGCCAACCGCCGGCGCCGGCCCGGCTTCGGAAGAGCCGGCGAAGGGAGAAGCGGAGAGATGGTCACAACTCTTTAAAGATGCAAATTGAGAAGCAGCCATCATAACCAGAGAGCTCTGTTAATTCTCTTGCGAGTATGCAGATTTCGACGCCGACTTTTCCTAGGCTTATTTGTTTTATTTAGCAATAAATTTAATACCGGCTCCCTGAAGCAAAGAGACAGATGGACTATAAACTCTGAATTTTGAGTAGCTTTACTTCCTTAGGTTAGTGTCATCTTTGATCTCTCCTGAAATTACATCTAGGAAGGTTTGCAGGGATTGAATTCTGGGGTTTTTTTACAGCCCTCAAAGCCATTTGATTAGCCGCCTTTTAATTTTATTGGTTTTTTTACACAGGTTACCCGAAAGCGTCTTAAATAACCGTCTAAATGATTCATACCCTTGGCTGTTGGAGTTATCTCAGGGACTTGCTGACGGACCTCAGAAAACCAAAACGCTACATAACATCTCCACGGGCAAAAGAAAGCGAAATAAGTTTTACGCGTCCTTTGGGCTGCAAAACCCCCGGGCCGAAATAAAATGGTGCCCTTGGAGAACATGGGGCAACCAGTGCACGGTTTTGGAAGGACCATGAAGTCAGGATGCAGCAGAAAGGACTCATCTCCTTTTTCCTTTATTTTTTTTAATTTTTGCCATCCACCAGCAATTAAAAAATCAGGTCGGAGGTGAGGAGAAACGCCTGTTCGGGGAGGTCAGCGCAGCCCTGAGGTGGGTGATCTCCAGCCTTGGGTTGTCCACACGTGGTGGGACGAAGCCATGAGTTGACCGAGCGTTAGGATGACCAGATACACAAGAACGTCCTTTCTGCCAGTGACCCCGAGGTGCGCGAAAATCCGACATTTAATTTGAGGATATAAAAGCCACATCCCCCGCGCTCAGGACTGAGGGAGGGGACATCTTAAGGGCAACGCTGGGACTTTGGCAGGAAGCTCCCAAGAGCCACGCAGCGCTTTGACCTTGCTGCTCCAGGCCCAGGCGGTTCCCACCGTCGCTAATTTCCCCGCCGCCACGCACAAATAAGGAAAGAAATTAAATTTTTTAAAACAACAACAACAACAACAGCCGCATCGTTTCCAAGCTGCCGCCTGGGGAACAGGGGAGACAAAAAAAATCGATATATGTCAAATGAAAAAGGGCGAGAGCAAAGGTGCCGCACGGAGCCGAGGGTGAAACCGTAATTAAACCTGCGAACGGGTTTGGCTGCCAAAAAAAAAACCCCAAAACAACCCTCACCGAAAGTTCTTGGGGACTGCGGTGACAAATTGGGGCCGTTTCAGCAGATGTTGGTTGCTCACGGTCACCCAGCGTCCCACCGTGGACGGTCGTTGCCGTCGCCCGACCCTTTCCAATAAGGAGATGTTACCGACCGCTCGATTGCGATTGAATTACTACGGAGGAACGTATTCCGGGCACATTAAAGTCTAATGAGCGTCCGGTGATTAACGCCGTTACAAGGAATACCGAAAGAACTAACGATGATGAGCCACTTAAAGTGAAGCGGCGAGAGTTTCACTATCGATGGCTCTTCGGTCCCTCGCCTGAACACTCTGGGGTTGGAAGGAGGAAGAGGTTGATACAGGTTTCCAGAAGCGATGACACAAGGAGGTACCGTATCGATACTCTTTTGAGGATAAGATTGATGGGAAACAGCGTTTCTTGGAGAAACTTGTGAGTTTCTTGGAAAAACATCTCAGCATGGGCTTTAGCACCCATTATAAAAGCCAATGATAATTTGCAGCATCTCCCCAGACCCTGTTCTCGCCGTCCTTTCTCCCCTCAACCTTCTCATATTCATTCTCCATCAGTTCTTTCACTCCTCCCTTTAGCTCTGCCTCTGCTCCATCGCTTGGAGCACCCAGAGAGGGCTCTCTACAGCCCAACTGAAGTCTCTCGGAAGGTTTCTCTCCTCCTTTCTTTACTCAGATACGTCCGGGTTGTCAATACGAGGGTCAGATTTTGCCACGATGGCACCCAGGGGCTTTGACCCCATCAGAAACGTCACCCCGTGTGGGCATGATGACATTTAAGCATCTCCAGAAGACGACTATAAGGACCCTTTTTTGTAGGGTTTTTTCGGGAAATCACTCTGCAGTTGCTTTTAACTTTGGAGAGCCTTATTCGTGCTGATGTACAAATTTACTGGAGGGAAATAAAATTGCATTTAGTGTAAAAAGTCACCAAAACCAAAAGATGACCAACTTCCTCCCGCTTGGGAGCGTTCTGAACCATAACGGGTGATGACGGAGACACCCCATCTTCCTCCATCCACTTTCTCCATGAGCTTCTCTGCTGGGGTCGGACTCGTCCCACCACGGGAGGTGCTTTTTGCTCCTCCGCCTCCCACCAACGGGGGCCTTTCGGGGCTTTTAGAGGCACCTCCTCTTGCTGGGATGGGGTTATTTTGTTTTTAATTTTCAAAGTGACTTCATATCCCATTTTATTATTTTTTGAACGTTGCCGGATTTGTTCTGTTTGAAGTCTTACATCCTCATTTCCCGTCAGGACGATTAAAATTGATTTCCGCCATCAGCAAGAGAAAGATAATCCGAAGCGGGTTCCTGCGAGAGAGAGCCGTATCCCCACCGGGGCCGTTACGAACCCTCTCCTATTATTTCAGATTTCTTTTCGTAGGGTTTTCTCTTGGGAAAAGGGCAACTTAGCGCTCCTCGGCTGGATGCGTCCTCCGAGAAGCCGGGGAGAACTATTTAACCTCACGGATCTCCATGGCAGAAAGCGGACCCGGGGGGGATTTAAATAGCTCTTGTTTACCACCCCCAACCCTCCCCGGAGGTATTTTTAGAGGGGTAATCGGATCCCCGCGACGCCTTCCACTTGGCTTTCTCCGGCTCCGCATCCTCCGACCCCGTTCCCTGCACCTGTCCCGGTTCGTACGCGGGCAAACCGGAACAGAATGGGGTTTTTCCCCCATTTCCTCTGTGCGCCCGGAGGCTTCGCGGAAGGAGGACGGAGGGATTTGGGCTGGGAAAGCGTCTCCGAGGAGTAAAACCTCCGGTGGATGAAGAAGAGGTGGGAATAACGGGAACGGAGGGCGAGCGGCACTCAGGGATCCGCCTTCACCCACCTCTTAAACCAGTTAAACCTAGAATATCCTAAATAAAAAAAATGAATTAAAATAATTAAAATAAATTAAATTGGTTTTTAAAATAAATTAAATAGGTTTTTAAAATAAATTAAATTTTTAAAAAATAATTAAATCAATTAAACCCTTAATATCCTAAATAAAACTCAAAAATACGCCAAAGCCACCCCTAAAATAGAAATTTTCCCGACTAGAGGATCCCGGGGCCCCGCGGCCATCCCACTCCTGCGCCGGTTTGAAGCAAACCTCCTCGGCAAATTTATGCAAATGAGGGGGGTTGGCGGTTCCTACGGCACCTGGAGGGGGAGGGGGGATGGGAAACGATGGCTTTGTACCAACCCTGCAAGAACTCGACGTTCCCCAGCCGCCAACCCGCGGGGAGCCACCCCAAAAAGGGGGTCCCCAGCCCGGTCCCCACCACCCAACGGCGTCCCCGGCACAGGACTTCGATACCTTTATCAAGAGAGTAATTTAACGCCATCCCCAGCTTAAGCTCCATATCTACCGGGCGTGAAATTAGTTCCAGCAAGCTGCGAATTTGCCGCTAATAAAAATATTTAGCAATTCGCTAAGTCTTTAAATCAGGAGCAGAATATTTTCCTGCTTGCATCAACGCCTGCTTCTTTTTTTTTAATTCTAATATTTGAGCGTCGGCGGGGCTCCAGCTGTAAGTTTTACGACTGCGCAAAGAGTTTTAAATCCATTTCCCCGGCGCCCCCGGCTCCACCGCCGAGAGTTTGATCTTCTAATGTCATCCGATATTGGAGCGTGTTGGTCATTTTTGGACACCGGGATGAGTTGGGCACGGTGGATTTGCAGCTTTTGACCCAAAAAAAAGACCATCTCAAACCCAAACCCGCCCTGTTTCCGGGGACTGTGCCTTGAGCGGCGTCTTACAAAAGAGCTTTGATCCATGCGATCCTGCCGTGCGGCCCTTGAAGGAAGGTGACCTCCCTGTCCTCCTGGGCCAAGCATTTAATTAGCTGCGGCGCTAATTGCATCTCTCTGCCCAAGCCCATTTCGTCCAATTCCAACATGAGGCTCTTTTTCATGCCTTTGCCAAGAAATGCCGCAGCCCCCTCATCTTTTCCTTGGGAAAACCCACCCGCGGTGACGAAGCATCGCTAATCATAGAATAGTTTGGGTGGGAAGGGACCTTTAAAGGCCATCTAGTCAAACCCCAATGAGCAGGGACATCTTCAACCAGATCAGGCTGCTCAAAGCTCCGTCCAACCTGACCTGGAATGTTTCCAGGGATGGGGCAGCCACCACCTCTCTGGGCAACCCGGGCCAGGGGCTCACCACCCTCAGCGTAAAACATTTCTTCCTTCTACCTAGTCTGAATTTACCTTCTTTTAGCTTAAAACCATTCCCCCTCGTCCCATCGCTCCCCTCCCCGATCCAGAGTCCCTCCCCAGCTCTCCTGGAGCCCCTTTAGGCACTGGAAGGGGCTCTGAGGTCTCCACGGAGCCTTCTCTTCTCCAGGCTGAACCCCCCCAACTCTCCCAGCCTGTCCTCCCAGCAGAGGGGCTCCAGCCCTCGCAGCAGCTCCGGGGCCTCCTCTGGCCCCGCTCCACCAGCTCCGTGTCCTTCTGCTGTTGGGACCCCCCGAGCTGGAGGCAGCACTGCAGGGGGGTCTCCCCAGAGCAGAGCAGAGCGCAGCAGAGGGGCAGAATCCCCCCCTCGCCCTGCTGGCCACACTTCTTCTAATGCAGCCCGGGATGCCGGTGGCTTTCTGGGCTGTGAGCACACAGTGCTGGCTCATGGTGAGCTTCTCATCCACCAACACCCCCAAGTCCTCCTCCTCAGGGCTGCTCCCCATCCCTTCATCCCCAGCCTGTATTGATACCAGGGGTTGCCCCCACCCAGACGCAGGACCCTGCACTTGGTCTTGTTGAACCTCATGAGGTTCACACGGGCCCATTTCTCCAACCTGTTCAGGTCCATCTGGATGGCATCCCTTCCCTCAGGCGTGTCACCCCACCACTCAGCTTGGTGTTGTCCACAAACTTGCTAAGGGTGCACTCGATCCCACTGTCTATGTCATTGATGAAGATACTGGACAGTGCTGGTCCCAGTACGGACCCCTGAGGGACACCACTTGTCACCGATCTCCACCTGGACATGGAGTCATTGACCACCACCCTCTGGATGCGACCATCCAGCCAATTCCTCATCCACCGAACAGCCCACCCACCCTTCACATCATTCCTCGGCAGGATAGCATCTCCCATCCGTTGGAGACCACCTGAATTA
Source organism: Anarhynchus alexandrinus (assembly GCA_008711295.1). Classification (NCBI taxonomy): domain Eukaryota; kingdom Metazoa; phylum Chordata; class Aves; order Charadriiformes; family Charadriidae; genus Anarhynchus; species Anarhynchus alexandrinus. The sequence continues at coordinate 49,659 of VUYV01000912.1, read as the reverse complement.
TTTGCATCCAGATAAATCCTTCACGTTGGGTGTCGCTGGGCTGTGAATACCCAACAGCATCTGGATGACTCCGCTTCTCCTTATTTAACGCGCGGTATCGCTTGAGAGCCTTGCCGGTAAAGGCTTTATGGTACCTAGATTATTGATTTTAGGACAGCAATAAATTATTCTTTGGCCATAAAATCTAATCTTTGCGTTCAACTGCCCAGCTGCCGGAGCAGTCCCATAAGGCAAATCCCCGCCGAGACATTTCTGATGCCAGGGGGAGGCTGAGATAAAGAAGAGGCCGTTGCGGACGCTGTGTTTCACTGCAGATGGGTCGAAGAAACTTCTATGGCAAGTTACGCTTGGAAATATCCCACCGATGAGGTTTGTTTTCCCGGGTACCTTCTCCCAATTTCTTAGCTGTGGATTTACAGTTTGCCTCCGTTGTGCTCAAAGAAACCCGTAGCCCTGCTGCCACACCGTATTGTGCCATAAAAATAAATATTACAGGGATATTTTGGAGCGCGTTTGGGCAGCTGGGCATCGTTTCACCTCCAAATCTTAGCGCTTGAGTTACCATCAGCCCAACAATGCTGGATGCAACAGATGGGATTAAAACCAACAAGCAACATGGCCAAAACGTGGCCGCTGGGCGTATATCAGATTTATTCTTCAACCTCTGGCCAAATATTTGGGACGTGGCATGGTCCAGCAATGGGTTCAACAACCGGATGGTTCAAGGTCTCTGCTTTAACCTCTCGAATTTGCTTAATGTCATCAAGAAACTACCGGGCGGCGCCAAGAGGAGATGGAGGAGATATTAAATGGTGAAAAGACCCCGTCGATACAGGAATGGGTTAAAGATGCAGATAAAAGGTAGAAGGGAAAACTCAGTAAAGGAAAAGCCTCGTGGGCTGGTGGACAAAAATTATCCCTTTTAGATGGAAAGCCAAAGGAAGGAAGAGGAACGGCAGAAAGAGAAGGGTGTCTACGAAAGCAAGGCTATGAAGAAGAAATTTGGGGTTTTACAAACAACCAGGGTCTGAGAATGCAAAGAAATGGGGGAACAGAGAAAAGCAAAGGGAGATTCTCAAAGACGAGAGCAAATTTCTCATTTCGGATCGCCGATAGGAGCAGGGGGAATAAGGGAAGCGAAGGGTTGGGAAAAGGCTGGTGAAGACAGACATCACCAAGGTGGGATTTGGAAAGAAAAAAAACCAAAAAAACAAAAAAACCCACCCTCCCTGGTGGGATTAACGGCACGAGACGGGGCGGGACGGAGTTCGCTATCAAACATACGCTTTTAACGCGTTGGCAGGCGGTTCCTACCCGATGCCAAGCAAAGGCAGGTGTCGGAGACAGTTTGCGCTCCGCTTGCCCGACCGGTGGATGTCACGCCGGCGACTTTGATTTCATCGCAGGAAAAGGCAGGTCGGCGCCGCGGCTGCATAATTCATCGCCGGTTTATTCCTCCCTTTGAAAGAAACGACAGAAAGAAAACAGCGGTTACGTGACATTTCATGCAGCCGAGGTGTCGTCAGGCTTCAGGTAGTGGAGAGGAAAAACTGAATATATCAATGTATTTAGGGTTTTTTTTTAGGTTAACTGGGAGACGAGCTCCACCGGCATAAAGTCACCACCATCACTGATGGGTGAGGCGCGATGGGGAAGAAAAAGCGTTTAAAAACAGGCAGAAAAAATGGGGTTTAAATGGAAATAACTCATGTCTTGGTGCATTGACAAACCTCCGCGGCTCGGCTCGCAGGCCCTGGAGCCCCGGTGTGGGTGTCCCGCTGCAATGCGAAACCCTGCCACGTTCGTATTAACCAAATCCGCCCGATTTTGGCCCAAAACATTTGGAGGTGGGCAGCTCCATTTTGGGGGGCTCGAAGAGCGGTGCTGCCTGCGGTGGGGTGGGCAGGAGCCGGCTGGGGGCCGGGGCCGGTGGCACAGCCTGTGCAACGAGCAACGCTGGGTTAATTAAGCAACGGGAGAGCGCGGGGAGGGGGGNCGGGAGAGGCACCGGGAGGCGCGGAGCCGCAGGGCGCGGGAAAACCCCCGGCGGCCCCGCCCCCCCGCGCCCCGCAGCCAATGGAAAAAATCGGTGGAGCAAGCGGCGGCGCTGATTGGCCGGGCCGCTGGCGGAGGGAGGCGGTTGCTAGGGGGAAGTCGGCGGCGGCGGAGCAGCGGCATGGCGGGCATGGCGCTGGGCGTGGGGCCGGGCGTGCTGGCGCTGCAGCTGCTGTGGGGACTGGCGCTGCTGCTCTGCCTGGCGCTCTCCCGCGCCGCCGGCCGGGCCCGGTGAGCAGCGGGGAAAAGGGAGAGGAGCGGGGTGGGGGGGAATCAAAGCCGGGCCCGGTGCTGAGGCCTCTCCGCCCGCCCTCTCCCCGCAGGTTGGCCGTGGTGCCGGTGGCGCTGGGAGCCGCCATCCTCACCGCCGCGCTGCTGCTCTTCCCCCGGGAGGGCGAGCACCCGGCCGAAGCCGCCGCTGCCGACGAGGTGAGCCCACGCTGCGGCCTAGGGGGTCCGGGGGTGGCGGGACGTTACCTCGGGGCGCCCCGAGGCCCCGGGGATGGGCCTTTACCTCAGGGAAGGTTCTAGCTGCCGCCCTGAGGCGCTGGGGATGGGCCTTTACCCCAGGGATGGGCCCCACGGCTGCCCTGAGGCCCCAGGGATGGACTCAATGGATGCCTCGAGGCCCCGGGGATGGTCCTTTACCTCAGGGATGGCCTCAACTGCTGCCCTGAGGCTCTGGAGATGGTCCTTTACCTCAGGGAAGGCCCCCATGGCTGCCCTGAGGCGCTGGGGATGGTCTTTTACCTCAGGGAAGGCCCCAGCTGCCGCCCTGAGGCTCTGGGGATGGGCCTTTACCTCAGGGATAGCCCCTATGGCTGCCCTGAGGCGCTGGGGATGGTCCTGTACCTCAGGGATGGGCCCCATGGCTGCCCTGAGGCTCCGGGGATGGGCCTTTACTTCAGGGAAGGCTTCAGCTGCCACCGTGAGGCTCTGGGGATGGGCCTTTACCTCAGGGAAGGTCCCAACTACTGCCCTGAGGCTCTGGGGATGGGCCTTTACCCCAGGGATGGCCCCCATGGCTGCCCTGAGGCTCTGGAGATGGTCCTTTACCTTAGGGAAGGCTTCAGCTGCCATCTCGAGGCTCCGGGGGTGGTCCTTTACTTCAGGGAAGGCTTCAGCTGCCACCGTGAGGCTCTGGGGATGGGCCTTTACCCCAGGGATGGCCCCCATGGCTGCCCTGAGGCTCTGGAGATGGTCCTTTACCTTAGGGATGGCCCCATGGCCACCGTGAGGCTCCGGGGATGGTTCTTTACCTCAGGGAAGGCCTCAACTGCTGCCCTGAGGCTCCAGGGATGGTCCTTTACCTCAGGGAAGGCCCCAGCTGCCGCCCTGAGGCTCTGGGGATGGGCCTTTACCTCAGGGATAGCCCCTATGGCTGCCCTGAGGCCCCGGGGATGGGCCTTTACCCCAGGGATGGCCCCCATGGCTGCCCTGAGGCTCTGGAGATGGTCCTTTACCTTAGGGATGGCCCCATGGCCACCGTGAGGCTCCGGGGATGGTTCTTTACCTCAGGGAAGGCCTCAACTGCTGCCCTGAGGCTCCAGGGATGGTCCTTTACCTCAGGGAAGGCCCCAGCTGCCGCCCTGAGGCTCTGGGGATGGGCCTTTACCTCAGGGATAGCCCCTATGGCTGCCCTGAGGCCCCGGGGATGGGCCTTTACCCCAGGGATGGCCCCCATGGCTGCCCTGAGGCTCTGGAGATGGTCCTTTACCTTAGGGATGGCCCCATGGCCACCGTGAGGCTCCGGGGATGGTTCTTTACCTCAGGGAAGGCCTCAACTGCTGCCCTGAGGCCTTGGGGATGGGCCTTTACCTCAGGAATGTCCCCCATGGCTGCCCTGAGGCCCCGGGGATGGGCCTTTACCTCAGGGAAGGCCTCAACTGCTGCCCTGAGGCTCTGGAGATGGTCCTTTACCTTAGGGATGGCCCCATGGCCACCGTGAGGCTCCGGGGATGGTTCTTTACCTCAGGGAGGGCCACAACTGCTGCCCTGAGGCCCTGGAGATGGTCCTTTACCTTAGGGATGGCCCCATGGCCACCGTGAGGCTCCGGGGATGGTTCTTTACCTCAGGGAGGGCCACAACTGCTGCCCTGAGGCCCTGGAGATGGTCCTTTACCTTAGGGATGGCCCCATGGCCACCGTGAGGCTCCGGGGATGGTTCTTTACCTCAGGGAGGGCCACAACTGCTGCCCTGAGGCCCTGGAGATGGTCCTTTACCTTAGGGATGGCCCAAGCTGCCACCCTGAGGCCCCGGGGATGGGCCTTTACCTCAGGAATGTCCCCCATGGCTGCCCTGAGGCCCCGGGGATGGGCCTTTATCTCAGGCATGCGTCCCGAGGGCCACCCTGAAGCCCCGGGGATGGGCCCCGTGGATGCCCTGACACCCCGGGGATGGGCCTTTACCTCAGGAATGTCCCCCAGCAGGTGCCCTGAGGCCCCTGGGATGGGCCATGACCTCGGGGATGGCCCCCATGGCTGCCCTGAGACCCTGGGGATGGGCCTTTACCTCGGGGATGGCCCCTATGACTGCCCCGAGGGCCGAGAGCCACCTGGCCGGGTAGTTCGGATAACTTTCCCTTTAATTCTGCAGCTTTTCGCTTTCCCCCGGCTCTGTTTTCGATTTTAAAGCCCGGTAACATCATTTTGGCTCTCTTGTAGGGTATTACCGTTGCTCCAGCGTGGAGCCATCTGTGTTTTCAGACAGCCCCTCGTCTGTGTTGACAGGCACGGGGATCTCCCCCGATTTCGGGTGACACCAGGCTGCCTGAGCTTTCCCAGAGCTCTCCGGGCTTTGAACACACAAAGTTTTGTGGCGTTTTAGGTGCCGTTTCCTCTGTTCTATTATTAACGCCCATCAATTATTGCGCTTCTCGGGCTCGATCTGTGTAAACCCCTACCAAAGAGCCGTGTCGCTTTTCTTTCCTCTGCCTTGCGCAGGACCTGCTGGTGGAAAGGTTGGAACTGAGATGAAGGGCAGCCGAGCGCGTGTTTGTGCCCGGGAGGCCGACAGGAATGGAAAGCTTTTCTTTTTTTTTTCTTTTTTTCGGGTCTTCAATTGGACTGGACCTGCCCTGGCTATCAATAATACATGACCCGGGCTCTGGGCGCCGAAACTCTGCTAATTGGCTAATTAAAAAGTGAAACGTGCGGAAGGAGCCAGGGCGTCACTCGCAAGAGACTCTTTTCTGCAGCAGCGCCGAGGCCGAGCGCGTGCTAATGCGGTTTATCAAGCTGAGCCGGGGGCTGAGCGAAGCTCCGGGGCAGTCTGGGGAGCCGCGAGGGGGATTTCGTAACCAGCCTTCTCGCGGCTGGCTCCTCGTTGTGTCTTGCCTTGCCGCTGCGTCTTCTTTTCTTTAATCTTTTCTTTAAACTTTCCCTCTAAAAGGGAAGAAGGGTGCACGGTTCCTTGCAGCGCTGGGAGCTTTGCGGCCGGGGAGGGCTTTTGACCCGTGTTTCTTCCCTGCGCTGCTCTCTTCCTCCACGTTTGCCTTCCCACGAGCGGCTTTTTTCGGAGGAAAGGGATTCTATTTTTCAAAGCATTTGTCGCACGCCCCGTTTCCCCCAGAGAGCGCCCGTGGCAGGAATGAAAAGCGAGGGGAGAAAGCTGGGGGAACCCCAAAGTTTTTCCTCCCCGGGGGGCTCTTCTTGCACAATCCTCTTTTCCAGGACGCGGCGCGCTCCTTCCAGGCTCCTGGAGCAGACCGGGGCTGTAACGTGTGGGGTTTTTTTTCCCCCCCTGTTCTCCGCAGATCGTGGACACCTTCTTTATCGGCCGCTTCGTTCTCCTGGCCGTGATGAGCCTGGTCGTGCTTGGGTGCCTGTTCCTGCTCCTGATCTACCACCTCATGGAGCCGGTGTACGCCAAACCGCTCCGCAGCAGCTAGCGGCGACCGGAGGCAGCAATCCCCGCGAAGAGGAAATCCCAGTTTCGTGGCAAGAAACCGGGATGGAAGAGCAGGAGACTGTTCCCATCGGTTTTTCCGAGCTCGGAAAGAAGACGGCGAAGGCGGCAAAGTGCGTCGCTCGCACCCAGTGCTACGTCCTTCATCTTGAAAAGCGAAGTTTCGGACTGAGCGCGAGCGCCTTCCTCTCCAGGGACTCTGCAGACTGCAAAGGTGCTTTAACCCTTCTCTTCTCTTCTCTTCTCTCTTCTCTTCTCTTCTCTCTTCTCTTCTCTTCTCTCTCTTCTCTTCTCTTCTCTCTCTTCTCTTCTCTCTTCTCTTCTCTCTTCTCTTCTCTCTTCTCTTCTCTCTTCTCTTCTCTCTTCTCTTCTCTCTTCTCTTCTCTCTTCTCTTCTCTCTTCTCTTTTCTCTTCTCTTTTCTCTTCTCTTTTCTCTTCTCTTTTCTCTTCTCTTTTCTCTTCTCTTTTCTCTTCTCTTTTCTCTTCTCTTTTCTCTTCTCTTTCTCTTCTCT
>VUYV01000912.1:30772-42927 GCA_008711295.1 Anarhynchus alexandrinus | reverse complement strand
CTCTCTCTCTCTCTCTCCTCTCTCTCTCTCTCTCCTCTCTCTCTCTCTCTCCTCTCTCTCTCTCTCCTCTCTCTCTCTCTTCTCTCTCTCTCTCTTCTCTTTTCCAGGAGAGCTGAAATCCACGCGCTCTGTGCTACCCTTCATTCCATGAACTGAACTCTGAGCCCGGACGGTTTGTTATCGTTATCCCCACGAGGTGGTTTTATCATTCCTTTTTTCCCTTTTAGTTTAATAAAACTCTCTGAGAAACCCCTGACTCGGTCTTTATTTATTCTCCAGGAACCCTTTGCCACCCTTTGGTGACAGCGTCTCTTCCGGAAACCAGCTTTTCCCAGCTTTCCCAAAACCAGCTTTTTCCCTGAATTTGGAAATTGAGCGTGGGGGTGTGGATGGCTGGGGACAGTCGCTTTGGAAACCTGAGCCTTTGGGGTGGGGAGGGAACAAAATAAGGCCGAAACGGGCAAATTAAAATCCCCCCCTCCGCAGGGACGCAGAGGAAAGGTCTCGCTTCCCTGCGCTAAACAATCTTCCCAGCCAACCAAAAAAAAACCCTGTTGCTTTTCCAGGACCGTGCTAATACCCGAGCGTCTCCCGCGGGTGGCAGGACCCCACGCTGGGAGGGAAGCCGAAGGCTCGTGCTTTCTGCTCCCCTAAAACCTAAAACCTCACTCGCAGTAGTGCAGGCGGCTCCGATACCTTTCCTCTTGGGGGGGAACCCACTTTTTATGTTGTTCAGCAGCAGCGATGGGCTCAAATCCCATTTTTCTCCCTGGTTTTTTGGCACGGGAAGGGAGGGGACCGGCCGGGCCAAGCTGGCAGATAGCTCGGGCTCCGGCCCGCGCCGCGTATCGATCCGTTGACGGCAGCGGCGTCAGGATTTAACCACCAATAACAACTGCTTTGCGTGAAATCTCACCGAGCTTTTTCGCTTGCTTGCAGGAGCAAAGCGTTTCGGCGGCCCGGAGCGCGGCGTGAGCCTTTGGGAGCAGGGAAGGAGCCTTTTCCCATCCCTACGGCGCCAGGGGAGAGGTTCCCAGAGGTGCCCAGAGGTTCCCAGAGGTGCCCAGAGGTTCCCGGCGGTGCCCGGCGGTAGCTGGGTGAGGTGAGTTACGTTACAGCTCCCGGTTTTCCGGCCCCGGAGGGACGGAGCCGCTCAGCCTTTCGCGGTTGAGCGGGCGGGAGGTATTGCTGTGAGGTTGAAGCCGAGCGCGCGAGACAATCGCCGCGGCCCTCGGCTGTGTTCGGGGGGCGGTACAGCCCCCCCCAAAAAATCCTCAGGGCAAGAAACTCATCGCTCTCGTTTCCGTTTTGAACCGAAGGTGGTGAACAGGAAAGAAAAGAACCGGGCGGCTTCTCCCAGCCCTGTCAGTCACGGAATAGCGCTGTCAGGACATGAAAGATTAATAAGGCAGAGCTCAGCGGGCTCGGAGACGACGCTTCCCCCGCAGAAAATGCCCCGGCACCCAGGAGCCCTAACTCGGTCCATGGCAAAAACCTGTAAGTACATTTTTTAAAAAGCCCAAAAAGGCAGAGGCGAGGCGTCTCTGCTTCCCGAGCCGCGTAAACGCTCGGTCCCTTCCTATCCCGAAGCCTGTGGCCGAGGGAGCCGAGCTGTGGCGTCAGGGAACGCGCCGAGCGGTGACGCCACGCAAGCGTGCCGGCTCTCTCGGTGGTTTCGAAGTGACGCCTGAAACGAAATTCAGATTTAATTCATCGCCTTAATAACGTTTTACGAACGCGAAGCTGCTCTTGCGGCTCGCGCCTGCCGTGCCTTTATTCCCCGCCGCCGTGGCCGACCCCGCCAGCCGGAGAGGGCAGCGCTTTGCCCGACGAACGGGGAAGCCACGGCAAAAGCAGCACTAAAAAAAAACCAAAAAAAACCCCAAAACCCTAACCCTAAAAGCAGAAATGTGGAGCTTCGTCCGGTGTCGCGCCGTAAATAAACCCAAGGTGTTTGCTTTTTCTGCCCCCGTAATCCTTTTGTGACTAAAACCAGTCAAAAGGCTCATCGTGTGTGTGGGGGGGTTATTTTGGGGGAAAACAGAAAGCCGCGCTGCGGGAGGGACGCGGCGGCTCCTGCCCGAGGAGGCCATTTCGGCGCTTTCCCAAAAATCCCATTAATCGGGGGAAAGAGCCCCACGTGCTCTCGCCTCCCCCCCATCCCCCGAGCCGGTTCGAGTTCCCTCCTCATCCTTCGCCCCCTCGGCGGCGGGGAGCAACCAGCTGGATGAACTCAGCCCGGGCTCTCTCCCTCTATTTATTTATTCTGGGTAATTCTGCTCCTCCCCGCGCAGGGGCTTTCCAGACAGTTCCTGTTTATTTTTGGGAAAAGAAAGACCACGTCAAGGAATTGGTATGAGCCGGAGCTGCTTTCCAACCAGCCCCAAATGGTGATTTTTCTTTTTCTTGCTATCCCCCACCCAAACCTTCAGCTCCTCTCGCTAGCACATCCGCCTCCGTCTGCCACCCTGATTATTGGGGTGGGGGGGTTTTTTTTTTGGCAATTAATGTGTAGCAGGAGGGCGGCTTTGGCTTAAATCCCAACTTCCCAGTCGCTGGCGAAGGTGTTGGGAGACGGGGAGATGCTATAGCCGAGCAGCCCTGCTCCCACCCGCTTTTCCCCCCCCAAAACCGCGCGCAAACGTTCCCTCTTTTCTTCTTACGGAGTGGGTAACCCGGAGGAGCCGGCGAGAGAAACCCGCCGCGCCGAAAGGGACGTTTGCACGAGATGGGAGCAGGGCGGCCGAGCCGCTTTCGGGTCAGGTGGCAAAACAGCCCTTTTTTCCCCCCTAAATTCCCCCCGCCCCGGCTCGTTAGAAACGTTTCCGCAGCGGGATGCCGGTACCCGGCTCGTCGCGGGCTCACGGGAGCTGCTCCCTCCTGCCCGAGGCCGAGCGGTGCCGGAGCGGGGATGGAGGGAGAAGCGAGCGTCTGCGGGAGAAACTCCTCTCCTTGATTTAAGATCTCGGAATGACGGCAATTCCTCACGCCTCGCGCTGCGCTCTGCCGGCGCTTAATTACCCTCCCCGGTAAAAGCTGCCCTCTTATTTCCACCTTGACTTTGCTGACTTCAGCTTCCCCGCCGTCGAGTCCCGCTTTGCCTTTGGCTGCTAATTAAAAAGCCCTTCGGCGCTCCGCTCGCTCACCGCCTGCTCCTTGCGTAGCTAATTAACGGACCGGGCCCCAGCCAACCTCTTCACCTTCACGGCGTCCCTCCAAAATACGCGCGACCCCTTCCCGCGCCGCCTCAGCCCAAACGGTATCGCCATAGCGTCCCCTATAGCAAAACGGGCTTCTAACGAGCTCGTTTGAGGCGCGGGATGTATTTTGATGTTGTTTTCCCCCCCCCGCAGGACAGCAGCGGGAGCGTGTTTGGGCTCGCCGGGCTCGCGCAGCCCCCTCGCCGCGGCGCTCATGGCGGTGGGGGGAAAGCGGCGGCCCCTGCGGCGGCGGAGGAACGAGACGCGGCGAGCCGTGCAGATCTCTCCCCGGAGGAGCTGGGCTCCGTTTAAACAGCAAACCCAGGGGATCCCCCCCGCTGCCTTCCTGCCCGCCCCTCGCTCTCTCAAATCTCGGCGGGATCCGGGGTTTTCTTTGGCGTTTAGCTCATTTTTGAAATTTTTTTTTTTTAAAGTTTAAAACTGCCGTGGGCCGTCTGCCCTTTCTTCCTCGCTCCCAGCAGCGTCAGCCAAAGCCGCTCAGACTTTCCAAACATGAGCGGGACGGGGCCCAGACCTAAATTCGTCCCGGAAAAAAACTATGAGCAGCTGAAAGAACAGGCAGGAGGTGGGGGGGGAGGAAGAAAGGGAAGTAAAAAAAAACCCCAAAACCAAAACAAAACACCAAACCAACTCGCTTTTGCGATGAGCCCCTGTGCGTGTCGGGGTTTGTAGGATTTTTTTGCTTGAAAGGGTATTTCGAGCCCCCCCCTGTCCACCTCCATAAGGCGGGTGGCAGTTAAGGAAAGTGAAAGCTGAGTCACACGTGCACCGAGATAACCGTTCTCAGCCCGGCGCGCGGCGGCGTGAGATCCCAAGCCATCTCCGGTCAGCGTGGGGGGCGACCAAAGGCCATCCCCGTCCGGCCACGTCGGACGCGCGGCTGCCGCTCTCCGAGTTCCCCCCCGAGGGATTTCCAGGGAGCTGATCCGACCGGCCAGCAGGTTCTCTCTCTCTTTTTTTTCCCCTTCGCTGATGAAATCAGCACTTAATAAAAATCACATCAGGCCCAGATGTTTTCTCCTCGGGTTGAGATCCAGGGAGGTGAAGTCAATTAAGAGTTCGGATTTATACCGGGTATAAACACGGCCCCCCCCCGGGCGCGTGCTCTCCCCCGAGCGGAGAGCCGCAGCCTGCCCCGGTGCCGTCCCTCGCCGGCGAGCAGGCTGGGGGAAACGCACCCCGCGGCTCGCAACCCCTCGAAAGTGGGGTCTCCCCCCCGAGAGCGCACAGCTGGCCGCACAGCTGGCCCCCCGCCTTAATCAAAGCTGGGGCCTCCCAGACCCACATCTGCCCCGGGGGGGGGACCGGTTTAACCTCCCGGGGACTCCTGGGCGCCTGTCACACGGCTCCGGCTAATTAGGAAGCGTCTTAACGAAGACCATCAGCTGCCTGCGCTGGACTGCGAGCGGCCGCGGTGTGCCGGCAGCTGTTTGCCGTGGGGCGGGGGCTGGCGCATGGCTACGTGTCCTTCTTTTGGGGCTAAATAGCACGAATTAAGAATCCTAATAATTAGGAAAAACGCTGTTTTGTTGTTGTTGGTTTTTTTTTTTGCAGTGGGATGAGACGAGGAGCAAAACCGGCTTAAACGAAAAGCCCAGGGATGTTCTCTCCGTAGAATAAGCGGCGTTTGTCGGGGAGGACGGTGCCTTGAGTGGTTTTGCTCCGATACCCTGAAACACCGAGCGCTGGGGACGGGGCGGGCTCGCCCACGAGCGGCCGTACGCGGAGAAAAAGCCCTCGCCGCCCCCGAGTGAACTCGCAGACCTGGCCGAGCCCCGCCGAGAAGCGGCAACACAGGTTTTGCATGTTTTTAGGTTTTTTTTTTATTAATAAAACAGCCGAGGGTGAAGAATCGTCCCAGAAAACCGGTCGGCCGGGGCCCTCGCACCGCTCCTGGCCGCTGCCTCCCTCCGAAGCGAAGCCGCCGGTGGCGGTAGGAGCTCGCGGGGCCGTGCCTCGAGGCTGCGGCTCGGCTCTGCCGAGGCCAACACGCTCCTGGCGTGCCCCAGCCTCTCTCCTCCCTTCCGTGCCTCGGGGCGGCTCGTGGTGGTGGTGGTGGTGGTGGTGGTGGTAGGGGAGGGGGGGACGTCAAAATTCCGTGAACCTGCGGGGAGAGAAGCGAGCGGCTCAGGGCGGTGGGGTGACGGGAGCCACGGCGCTGCTGGAGAGATGGAAAGGGAAAACGGCTCCGTGGGGAAACCTCAGCCCCATCTGCGCCGCGAACCCGGAGGAGAAAGGGGCGCGAAGAGGAGATCCAGCCACCGTTGTCTCCGGGCAAAGCTGAAAAGAAAAACCCCCAAAAAAGCCCCCGCAAGTGTTTGCGCCTCCTCTCCGCAAGCTGCTCCAGAGACCACGCGCTCCCCAAAGCCCTCTACGGCATCGCGGTATGTCCACAGGCCGAGCCAGCTGCTTCCCCCGGCGCAAAACAGACGGATTTTGGTGCAAACGGGGATGGTGCCAACTCCGGCCAGGCCAGTCCTCGCCCCAACCAGCCCCGGCGCAAGAGAGCGGAGCCCGACAGCCCCTCCACCGGTGGCCGGAGAAGATTTGGGCCTCACTTACCGCAGCGCGAGGCCCAGATTATTGCTCTTTTCACCTGCAAACACAAGACATAAAGGACCAAACGTTTTCGCGGGGGGGGTCTGGAGTGTGGCACCCCCACCACTGGACTGGCTGCAGCCCCTTCCCCCCTTTGGTGCTCGCGGTGGGGCTTCGGTGGCAGTCGGAGACGGGCCGGTGCTGATTTGGAGGTGATTTACACCCTGGCTGCGGTGGTTTGGCCCCGGATTTGATTAGCGAGCCCGCGGCGTTGTGCGATCAAGCTCGTTAGCGCGGGTGGGCGAGTCAGCCTATACATTCAGCCGTTCCAAGTGCATTAATCAATGCAAATCAACCGGGCATCCGGGCTAACGCCGCGTAAGTGGGCCGGAGGCGAGGATGCGCTGCCCACCCGCCCGTCCACGCTCTCTTCCCTTCCCTCTCCATCGCCATTTGATCCCTTGATTCCCAAATCTTGATCCCGGCCCTTCAATTATCAGCGGGGCGGCTGTTTCTGGGCTGAGCCTACGGAGCGAAATCGGGATGGATCAGGTTTGCGTTTAATCTTCGGGGCTCGAGCGGGGATACTCACACCGAGCTACTTCCCATCCAGCACTGACTCTGTTAGCTGCACGCTAGAGCTACAAAGACACGAGGGCGGCGTCTTTAGCGCCGGGGGAGTTTCGCGAGGCGCGGGTCGCTAAAAATCCCCCCCCTCCCCGCCCCGGGACGCTGCCCTGGCTCGAGGTGGAAACGTCTTTGTGCCCAGAGGAGCGAGACGCGGGGCGGACAGCCTGGTGATGCCCCCGTAGGGGTGCAGCAGTGACAGCAAAGGGTAACAGACGTCCTTCCGGAGCGGCACGCGGGTTGTGGTGTGGCATTGCGGGAGCAGAGGCCGCCCCGGGACGCTCCGTACGTACCCTCTCTTCCTCGCTATGCAGCCGCACCACCCACGGACCTCTTTCACCACCACTCGAGCGAGGAGCTGGAAGAGGAAAGGTGGAAGATCACCACGGGGCCGGCGGCTCCGCAGGCAGCCGCCTCGGCGGGAGCGTTTCCATCGGCGGGAGATAACATTTTTAAGGCTCTTCCTTCTTTAGTCGCGTGAACTAAAACCGCCCGTGGAGGCGGCCGTTGGGGATGGAGGCGAAGGTGGTCTCCCGAGGACGACCCCCGCCGGCGAGCGGGCGGCTGTGAGGCACCCCGTGGGTATCCAGGCTGAGGAGGGACCTACCAGGCACGCCAAGACGTCGGCTGCTATCAACATGTAGAAGACGTTATTCCAGCCCGTCGGGGAGATGAGCCCGGCCAGCAGCGGCCCCAGCGCGGCACCTGCGAGGGGGCACGAGGCGCGTCAGGAGACCCCCTGTGCATGGGGGAGAGGGGATCGGTACTCCCCCCCCCCTCCTCAGCATTGCAGCGCAGGGGAAATCCGCGCTTGGCATCCCCCAAACGTACGTACCTATCGACCCTGTGCCGTCGATGATGGCCGTGACGGTAGAAAGGGCTTTGGCGTTTCCTTTGAGAGACTCGTGGGTTCCCTGTAGGGATGGAGGAGTCAGATGTAAGGAGGAAAAGTAACTTCGGGGTCCGCAGCCCCGGGGGCAGACGATTTCCATGCATCGGACCCGGCCGTGGACGGGAAGACCGAAATCCCACGCTGCCTGCGGCCAAGCTACAGCCAAACCGGGATCGCCACCGATTTCCCAGAAAATCTTTCCACCGGGATTGCGCTTAGAGGGAGACGCAACGGGGCTAAAGCGGAGTCGTGCAGCCAATAGGGGAAAGAAAAAGCCGTGTTTAAGGGGAGAGCGAGGAGGGGTGACAGCGCTGCCCTTCTCCGCTGGGCTTCCGAGGCGTTGGAAAACAAAGCTAAAATGCAAAAAAAATCCCGGCAAACGTTCCGCCGGGGAAAGAGGGAGCAGCAAGGCAGCTGGGGGGGGGCGAGGGGCGCCTCTTACCAAATCTGCCGAAACCGCTGTCGTGATGAGAGCGTACGGGCCGTTAACCAGCGCGCCGCAGACGATCAGCATCGCTACGAGGAACGAGAGAGCCGCGGAGGTACCCGGGAAGAGATCGGCTCTTGAAGCGCGGGGAGCAGCAGGGCGTCGGGTCCGCCGTGCCCGTCGCTGTCCTGCGCGTCCCTCTCCTCGTCGCCTCCCGTTTTCCCCGGGAGATCCCACCCGGAGGGCAGCAAACGCTCATCCAGCACCACCCTCCCCCCAAATCCCCGTCCGGGAGCGCGTCTCGAGAGAAGGAATAAAGGCAGGGGAGTCTGCGGCATCCCCCATCGCCCCTTCGGTGACGGGAGCCGGCGGTGCCGAGGAGCTCCTTACCTATCGAGGTGCCGATGCCGTTCTGGCCCACGTGGTTGTACAGGAACAGCTGGAAAAGAGACACGGGGTGAACCCTTTAGGGCTATTCCAGCTGTTTTCCCAAGCGTTTCCCCCGGCGGCGGCGCCCCAGGAAGAGGACGGAGAGAGGTGGGGACCTGAACTCTCGCCGGCGCCAAACTTGGCGGCCCCTCTACGCGGCGTTTGAAGAGGAGAGCGCCCCCGGCTCCGCGTCCCGCCGTCTGTCCGCCAGACGAAATACCCGGCAGCTGGCAAACGGAGGTGCTGCCGCGATTTACGGCTGAAGCCAGACGGTAATTTGGCCCACACCGGCGCTATCGGGGGACGGGGAACGGGGCCTCTCTGCTTTTTCAGCCCGCGCCACCTTCTTCGCAGGGGAGATGCTCGCAGCCCGGAGCCGGCCAGGCTCGGGTCACAGCTAATTAGCCGCGGTTTTGGCGGCAGCAAAGCCAAACGAGCTCCGCGCAGGCGCTCGGGAAGGACGTCGCGGCCAAGCGCCGGCGGAGCGTGAGGCTGTGGACACGGGGGGGCTTTTGGGACGCGAAGCGAAGAGAGGAAAAGCTTCACCAGCTTGGTGGGACCCCCCCCCAAGGCTTTAGACAGAGCAGGGTTAGGGCAGGATGGAGGTAAAGAAACCATAAAGGGTTTTTTTTGGGGGGCTGTCGAGGACTCTACGATCTCCTCCCACCCCCCAGGTCTGGACGTCCACCCCGGGAACGTCTGACCACGTGGATGGATCCCAGCGCCCGTCTCAGCCGAGCGCATGACCTGGGCGCTTGGGAAGAGGAAGGCGGCCGTGACTCAAAGGAGCCGGAGGAGAGGAAACCCTCGTGACTGGGCTTTTTTTCCTCCCCCCCCACCCCTTCCCCGCGTGACAACACACCATGGGAGCGGCGACGACCAGCATCACGCAGCACGTGGTGGCCCTGCCGCCCGTGTAGTCGGAGATGAGGCCGGCGAAGATGCCCCCTGCGAGGAAGGAGGGACGGGCGTCCGTCACGCCGCCCCAGCGGCAAAGCTTCGCCCCGGCTTAGCCCCAAATCCCACGGGACGCTCTTTTTCCTCCCCCCAACTTGTGAGCGAGGCGCCCCCAAGGTTTAAATACGATCGTAGCGGAGTGAAGGGGGTTTTGATTTATCCCTCCCGCTTTCTCCCCGCGGATGGTTCCCCCTACGCCTCCACGCAGCTCCGCTCCCCTCCACGCTGGCAAAATGTGTTATTTATCTAAGAAAAAGGAGAACCGGAGCAAGGAAAGGCGTTGCCATGGTCACCTGGATGGCAAAATAGAAGCGAGGGGCGTTTGCTGCCCGCGGGGTGCTGCAGGTGCCGAATAAACCTCGCTGCGGCCCCACACACACGAGGTGGTGTGAGGACCTCTCCGTGGAGAGGACTTTCCATCAAGGCCGGGGGTTGTCCCCGAATCGTTCCCCGGTCCACCCCCTCCGCCCGGCTACGTGACGAACCTAAAATGCCCCCGACGTCAAAGAGGGTCGACAGGTCGCCGGCTTCCTTGGCGCTGAAGTGAGCTGCGAGGGAGAGGAGAGGGAGTGAGGAGGTGCTCCCTTCGCCGGGCTCGCTCCCGCCTCCCTCTCCCCGAAAACTCACCGACGTTCACGATGTAGAGGGGCAGCCAGTAGAGGAAGGTGTAGCTCACCAGCTTGGCGAAGAGCAGGCACAGGGAGAACTCCACCACGCCCTGGGAGGAGAGGAGAAGCCATCAGAGGAGCCTCCTTCTCCCAAACCTCCTCCGGATGATGAGTTTTTTCCCCCCAATTTTCCGCCTGGTTGATGGGCTTTGCTCTTTCCTCCATCCCCCGTCACGACGCACGAGGCGTCCCGCGACTCACGGGTATCCGGAGCGCCCCGAGGAAGCTGATGGCTTCGGGTTCCTCCGCTGGTTCCTTGGGGCTGTCGGAGCGGTCCGCGCTGCTCTGGCCCGAGATGCTCAGCGGCCCCTCGTTGGAGGCGAACGATTCGGGAGCCTTCTCGTTGGAGGTCACCCCCCCGGCGTCTTCCTCGTCGGAGGCCATCTGTAAAAAAAACAAGCGGGAGAGGTGGATCTCGTTGCCGGAGGGGGGACCGAAACGTCAGATTCACTGACGTGGAGGATGCTCGCACCGCAATAGCACCGCGCATCCTCCGTCGCGACCGAACATCCCTCTAATTTCTGGGCGCTACGACGTGACGCCCCCCCGTTATTTGGCTGTCGATCGAGCGACCACCCAGCCCAGGAGAAGCCCGTTGGGGGTTTTGACTCACGTGATGCAGGGGTGGACTGCAGCCGACGTCCTCGGGATCTGTTGAGGGGGAGAAGGGAGATCCTGGTGAAAGCCTGGACCGGCCCCGCAGTCTCTGCGCCGCAGCGGGGGGGAAACATGGGGCTGGGCACCCCCCGGGGCTGCATCGCTGGGTACCCGCTTCCCGGTGGTGAAAAACCCCGATAAAATCCCAAAAGGGCTTCCCAAATCTTTCCTAGAAAGACAGGCTGAGAGGAGCGAGCGGCGCTGGGGTGGGGGGCGCTGAGCCTGCCTGGATGATCCCAAGGGATGCTGAGCATCGCCGGGGGGGGGATCGGGTCCCCAATTTGGGGTTGCCGAAACCCCTTGGGGGTGGGCAAGGAGGGAAATTGATGCTGCTGTGCCCCGGGACGGCGCCACTCACACTCCACGAGGAAGAAGAAGCAGACGATGCCGACGGCGGCGATGACGACGCCGGGCACGACGAAGGACAGACCCCAAGCGGAGGAGACCCAGACGCCGGCGATGAGCGACCCCAAGATGTTACCGACGGAGGTGTGCGAGTTCCAGATGCCCATGATCAAACCTCTCCTGGCGGGGACGGAGCCACGGAGGCGGGGAGGAGCTGGGTATGGGGCCGGGCCGGCCACAGGGACGGGGACGAGGAGGGGACGCGCCGGAGGAACACTCACTTGCCTTTCCCGAACCAGTTCCCGACGCACGCCACCACGGAAGGCCACCCGGTGGTCTGCACCAACCCGTTGCAGACCTGGCGAGGGAGAGGCAGCGTGGTTGAGCCGCCGAGCGCCCTTTTGCGTGGCCAACCTCAAAACCAGCCCCGCAGCCCAAAACTGTTGGAAAAAAACCCCCTATTTATGGGTCAGTAGGGTTTTTTCCCCCACTCGATCCCGGAACCGTTCGTGTCATTCCCGTGGCTGCGTGGGGAGTTGCCAAACCGGCTGCTCGGCGAGACGGGCGCGCCCCGGTGGTTTCGGCGCCCGCACCACGCGTGACCGGGTTTTTTTACGGGGTGCGGAAATGCCCGGCGTTCTCCCCGCTGGGAAACTGGGCCATCCCCGAAAGCCGCCCCAAAAAAAAAAAACCAAACCACCCGGGATGAGGCCGCGGCGGTGAAATCCCAAATTTGGGCGTCCTCCCGGGCGGACGCGCACCTGCACGATGATGAAGTACCAGAGGACGTGGATGTTCCAGAAGTAGCCGAAACCGAAGAGGGCGGTGAAGAGCCCGCTCAGCACCATCCCCCCCGACAGGTAGTAGCGCAGGGGGAGGCGCTCCCCGAAAATGCCGCTGCGGGAAGAGGACGGTCATCGGTGATGCCACCCATGGGTGTCACCCCGCCGAAACCAAACCACGCCTCCCTTCTTTCCCCTTTAGGGCGACCCCAAACCCGACGGAAACTGGGGCGCGGAGGGTACCTGATAAACATCCCGATGGCGTAGGCCACCAGGAAGGCGTTATCCAGCGCCCCAAAAAGCTCCTTATAGTTGTCCCCATCTGGAAAAGAAATATTAGGGTCGCGTCAGCCCGACCCCCACCCCACCCCTTGTTTGCCTTCCCCGTGTCCTCGTCCCCAAACCCCTTCTCCCCGGTGTCGGGGGGGGGATTTCGGACCCCCCACCTCGGACCGGGTCCCATCCCATGGTCCCCATCCCATGGTTCCCCATCCCATGGTTCCCATCCCATGGTCCCCATCCCATGGTTCCCCATCCCATGGTCCCCATCCCATGGTTC
The DNA here is from genome assembly GCA_008711295.1 of Anarhynchus alexandrinus. Lineage (NCBI taxonomy): Eukaryota > Metazoa > Chordata > Aves > Charadriiformes > Charadriidae > Anarhynchus > Anarhynchus alexandrinus. Next base: position 30,825 of record VUYV01000912.1, on the reverse strand, counting down.
CCCATCCCATGGTCCCCATCCCATGGTTCCCCATCCCATGGTCCCCATGGTTC
>VUYV01000911.1:0-72183 GCA_008711295.1 Anarhynchus alexandrinus | reverse complement strand
ATCACTGTTCCATCTTTATTTTAAAATTCAGAGTTTACATCAGAAGTTTTCTTAGTTACTGTCACAAGTATGAGATAAAATATACTGATTTCTTACCATTCAAATTTGTGTTTCCTAAAGAGAAACAACATATGTATTTGAACATTGTACTTGAAAGTACATAATGCAGTATAGAAAACAGTACTGGATACCTACAAGAGAAATGACAAATTATAGTTATTAGGAGATGAACAACCTTCAACCTCTTTATTTTCATTTTCTTAAATGCTCAAAGTAACAGTGCACTGAGTGTAAGTAACATTCTTCCAAAGGATATTGTTAAGCAAATCAAAAGAATTTGCTAGTTTTCGTGGTGATCAGTTTAAAGAAAGAAGAGATTGTAACCCTTAAGATCATATATAACAGAAGTTATTAACAATTTAAGACACTTCTGAGACATCAAATAATAGCCTACTGCTACAGCCTTCAGTGTCACCAAGACTGGGAGGATGAATGTTAGGAGTAGAAGAGGTATAATAATTTAATAACTAAATCCTTCCTGTGTTTCAACAAGAGAGAATTCATCGGAAATGAAAGCCTTACAAAGAGCAGGATGTAACAAAACCAAATACAATGAACAATAAGATAAAACTAGGGTTTGGATTAAAATCAGATTGTAAGGAGACTTTACGGTAAGAGATGATTATATTGCTTCCCATTACACTAAGTCAATCAATAAGCAAGCTGCTTTAAGTTTCTAAAGGTACAAATCACATATGGCTTTATCTAGTTTTCTTGTATAGCTATATGTGGCCTTAATACTTTTTAAGGAACAACAGTATCTTGTGAACTGCGTTTTTCCAAGCAGAAAATCAGCCTGGGCCCCAGGACTACCCCAGCACTTTAACCCAGAGGTTCAGCCCTGAAACTTGGCCTGGTGCCCCACACCTCGCAGTAGTGGAGCTGGGAACCCAACTCCTCTGCTAGAGAGCGAGGAAAGCTAGTCCCCAGCAAAGACTGTGAGACTCGCTATGTCACAAAAAGTACCATACAGTTTAAAAGATCTGCTTCATTAGTGGAAAAATGTCCACGTTTGATGTAACGAAAGAACTATGCATTTTCTATACATTTTCTCTAAGGAGACCACCCATGACAAAGACTCTTAGCAGTAAGTAATTTTTGCGGAGGAATATGGTACAAATATATTAAATATAGGGTCACATGACCGAAAATTTTGCAAGTGCATCAAAATACGTAGGTCTAGGCCTTAAGTTGTGTGGTCTAACTAAATGTTACTGTATTATTCCATCATTGTAGTTTTACAGTATTTGTATAATCTCATGAATGTTCGGTACACCTGTAATTTTCCTTTTTTTTCCCCCCTATTAACTACTTTAATTAATTTTATTCATTCACTGTCTATCAATTCCAAGTAATAGTTGCTGTTATTTTGTGCTGTACTTTCTCTTCTTTTTGCTTCCTCTAGCTGCTTGGTCTGCCATTTAAAATTACAAGTTCTTTAGGGTATGGACTAGGGGCCAGACCCCAACATGATACATCTACACCTTTAATTGAGTTTACAACACATTATGGAAACCAATTAGAGACATAAACAAACAAACAAATAAATAAATAAATAAAAGTCATGTTACAATTAAAAACCACAAGGCTACAAACTGCCTATGACATCCATAAGAATGCCACATGCAATAGGATACAGAATTGTACCATAAATTCAGAATGTAAACCCCTACTTTAAATTCCACTTCATTCCATTCAGAAATTAATGGACGTGAGCCAATTAATTTTATTTACTTTTCATGTCACAATAGGAAACAAATATTTTGACCTCTTAATAGAGACTTTGTTAATGGGGATATCAGCTGTTCTCCAGGACTCTGTCCTGCAAGATGTCTTAAAAAGATTGCATGTCTTTTCCTCTGTAAAAACAGTATAAAGTTTTATATCTAACTACTTTGGGCAATGGAGGTGAAATTAAAGTTTAAATGTAATCAAGTGTTTTATACCTATGGAGACTATTAAATGTTTCTTTATACTAACTTTTGTATTTTAAAATTTTAATTTGTCTGTATGACAAAAAGCTAGCCATAAAAATGAAATTCTACTATTATACCATAAAATGTTTTCTAAAGAAAATTACAAAATAAAAATTATATACATCAATACCTATATCACCTAAATGCATTCCTGTATGTGTTTTATAGAACAAAACTTTATTACGTGCATATTAGAGCTGTTCTTTGTAGTTAACGTGTTTAAGAGTAGGTCACATTAGACACATGCTAATTAATCATTTCACTTTAGGTTTCTGTTCTGTCTATTTGCTAAGCAAACCAGTGTATAGCAACATGCAGGAAGTGATTGAAAAAGAAAGTAAAACACATCAAATCCACAGCTAGGTGCTTGAAAAATATATGATACAGGAGCTCCACTCTAGGTGCTGTAGAAGAAAATATACAACACACACCACGATGTGTGCTATGTTACCCATATCTATATTTTGAGTTATACTTTCCTACCTTTACATTTTGCTGAAAAATTGGCATCTAACTTGAGGGCCAATGTTTATGGACTAGTTTCCGTGTAAGCCAATTAAGGGAAAATTGCCAATATGCCAATTAAGGGAAATAAGTTTCTCCAGAAGATGTTTATTAATGTTGGTAGTTACGTTCTGATGGTAATGTTGGGAAGAATGAATATGATCTGCTACTAGCGATTTCCCAAGAACTTTTTATGACATTCATTTTTTTGCAGCTCACTCAATTCAAACTCATCTAGAACAAATTCTAGGTATCTCTTCAGTAAATGCAGGCAACTGCCAGCTTCTCTCCTATTACTTGTAAGGCAGTATGTTACAAAACAGGCAATGTGACCAGTGAACAGACAGCAGAGCTATTCTGATTTCTCTGGTACTGTATTCTTCATCATTCACTTTTCATCCCTCTATATTTTTCATTTTGCAGGAAAGGTGTAAAAAAAAAATAAACAGACCTAGAGACTTGAATTTTGCATGCAAGGAAAAGTGAAATGTGGAAGTGAAGAACGAAATGGCAAATGGATCAAACTGCTTAATCAGTATAGTTGGTGTTAGCTAGTTTCATTTATAACATATTTACTCATTAAAGTGTTTCCTTCTTTCTCTGTTAAATGATAGCCTTTTGCAAAAGATAGTGCTGTGAAATAACGTCATCGCTAAGTTTAACATACTATGATAATTCCTAGCTGAGTATGAACTCTGACAAAATTCTTACAGATTTTTTATATTGGATGCTAAATGCGATAATCATCTAATAATAAAGACAAAAGAGAAGACTTACAAGACATGAAGGACATGCATTATTAGGGGAAGATACATAGCCTACATGTCTTCATAATGTGTGAAGGTCATATATGACAAAAATTTACCAAAAATGTGTATTAAACAGATGTCCATAATTGTTTTATAATATATATTTAAAATGTGATTTTTTTTAACTGACAATTCACATTTTTCCAATTTACATAATTTAATGTATGCTTAATTTTTGTCTTTGGAGACTATGTGTTTATTAGGTGGGCAAAATTATTACAGCTCTGAATACCTCACAGTGTTCATGTTTTTTAACACATGAAGTATCATTATCCCCATTTTATAAGAACTGAGACTGAGACTGTAAGAGCCGGATCCACAACACTTCTTTGACACACAAAAATTCTGGTTCTTAAATTCACCTGTAAATCTCCACTTCCACATAGCCTCAGCTATCTAAACAAGAGATAAACTCCATAGTACCTTAGTGTTTACTTTGGCGTTTTCCAGGTATTTAAAGTTGTCTGTGTGACCAGCATCTAGTCCCTCTCAACAGGTCTTACTATGGAGCTCCCATAACCAGAAACTATAAACTGTGGATCGATGATTGCAATCAATGGAGTCCCCAAGGCTTGATAAGTTACTGGTCATTAGCCAAGACACATGAGCTGTCATTTTCCAGATCACTGCAATTGCAACAGAAAACAACTTAATTTAAGACACTTCATTGTGTGAAGGGCATGGCTACAGACCCTCAGACAAAGCTTACAACTCAGCAGATAAGTGTCAGGTCTGTTTCGGTTTCCTTCATTTTTTTTTCCAATACAGGACTTAAAGACTTGCAACAAGAAAACACAATCAATTTATTCTAAATTGAGACCACTAGAATTCAAAACTCTTTGAATGTGACAAATGACTACCAATAACTGTATATCTGTAATCATGAAATACTTCTGAAATACCTGGAAATGAAATGAGATGTAGGTAGACTTGGCATGCTAGTCTTACTTTGTGAAAAGTGTGTTATATTTCAGCCTCCATTTTGAGTATATACTTGATTACCTCCTTCAGAACAAATTGTAACCAGCATATTGGTTTTACCCTTATTGTTAAGTGTCTGGCTTTTAATAAAGGAAAAATGAACTTTGAATGTCTCCTGCTTAAGCGAAAGCCTAAAGGGTGCTTGTGTTTCCACGCTCTCTTCTGTCTCACCTGGTGAAATATCAGTAGATGGGTTACAAGAGGAAGAAAAGTAGAGAGAAATCTCATCTCACATACAGCTTGGACCTAAGATTCAGAGAAGAGGTAAGTTTTATTGCAAGAAGACAGAGTACACAGTTGTTTACTGTTTTCACACTGTGCCAAAAGGGAAATTGTGGGTGTGGGCGTGCCTGCCAGCAACACACTTGTTTCCAACAAGAAGTTTCTGTATTCTTTACATGATCCTTTACGTGTTTCCAAAGGCAGCTGTGTGACAGACTGCTAACAAGAGCAGAGCTCTACAGAAAGTATGCATAACACGTTGGGAAAAGTCAGTATTAATCCTGAGCAGCTAGCACGGTTTTTCATATGCCAAAGAAGGAATACCAATTAAGGAAAATACACTCCTGCTTGTTCCTAAAGGTTGCACTGGAAAGGATTGTCTAGACTGCATTAAACTCAGTAGGTCTGGAAGAAAATGTGGGATCCATCACCACAGTGGAATGATCATATATAAAGTGAAGATAAACAGTGTCTCTGTAGGGTTACTATAGGTTCCATTTGTATTCACCATTTCAATATAATAGTATGATATTAAACTTCCACTGACTTATGAACACGTCCAGTGCTTCCCAAACATTTCTTCAAATCCTCTCTCTATCCCGTCCCTTTTCAACAATATTATATCTTGTCACTGGTGCAGCATTAATAACATCGGTGCCACAGGTCGGATTATTTTCCCATCATTTTTCACGCTGATACTCAGTAAAGGCTGCAACTGAAATTCCTGTAATCACAGCTGTCAATATTGGGTGCATTTAGTCAAAGGTGTTTTCTCATGCAGAATGGGGTGTAGATTATCATAGTGAGAGGGTTTTAAATCCCATCCCACCCCTTACTGTTCACGGGATGGGGTGTTCTTGCCATGGTATGCCCATCTGCTTGGCCAGCTACGCATCTTCCCACACAGACTGAAATCAGCTGTATCAATGTGACAGTTGTAGAAGGTATATGAAATATTGACTAGTATAAAAAAAAAAAAAAAATCAACAATGTCTTACTCTAAAAAGCAATAGATTTCTGCTGGGCTTAACTCTGCTCTTTTGTGTGTAAACTCCCATGAGATTTCATGGTGAAATGTGAATGTTTGAGGATTGTTGATTAGGTTTGAAAATGCATATACGATTATAGTCCTAAAATATCCATGCCACTAAAACATCCCATGGGTCCCAGATATTTTATAAAGTCAGTTCAGAACCATGGCTCTATACTGCAAAACCACCTCTTTACATGAACACTAAAGCTTATTTTCTAAAGAACAGTAATATCATGGCCTTCTGAAACACAAACTGTCATTGCTGAAATATTTATCAGATCTTAAAAATATTAAAAGTCAAAAGCTGCCCACCACTCATCTGTACCCAGAGATTCCTGCACTGAATAGGCTTCAGCACTCTGAGTGGTATATGGCTATAAGTGAATACCAATTTCAATGTAGTGGCAGTGATTTATGTTTTCCTATCCAGAATCTTATTATTTATTTAAGCATATCTTAGGATCCAGGACTAGTACTGAAATTGTTTCGGTTGTATTGATTGTCCTTACAGCACTGAGTACTTCTTATCTATCCAACTCTGCTGTTCTGTAATTAGCCACTCATCATGAGAAATGACGCACTTCAATTTAATTAGCTTTGAAAAACATCCGCATTAATCTGCTGATATTTTTCATGCAGAATGCCCACACAGTCTCACAGATATGTTACAAAGATATGCTTTTACCTTTTTTTTTCTGGTTTTCTGTTTGTTTTCTGCATCACAAGGCTGGCGCAGAATCACAGCTGCTAACAGGTATTATTCACTGCAAAAGGATTTTGTTTAATTATTTAACGTGTTCCCAATTTAAGGAACCTATATTAATTATTTAATTAGCATTCTGCTATGATTAATTGAATGCTCACAAATCAATTAAAAGCTGCTTACCTTTTGTTAGTTCAGTAACTTCAAAGGAGCCTTCTGAGAAAAGGCAGAATTTACATACTACAGAAAAATCCCATCCTCACTTCAAAAGCCATGTTGGAAACACAGTAGTCTGTCCTACGCATTGCACAGCCGTTTTGCGTAGCGCAGCAGACAGCTTTCTAGCACTCTGAATTCACGGGTTCTCCTTTGTGAAACCAGAAATCACAGCAAATTCACTTGGCATTCAGGCAGACATTCTCTGCTCCTCCATGTTTATACCATGATAATTACTCCCACTGAAGAACAGAGAGGACTCCAGCAACGTCAACTTATTGATGTACCATGGATTAACATTTCAAACTTTCTGCTTTTTTGTGTGCATTTGAATACAGATGTTTTTCAGCAAGCACACGACCCACCAAGCTTAAAAGCCAGCCAGGAGCAATATGGAGCAATTCTGCAGCAAAATGGCTCCTACTTCTCTGCACATAGAATTGACGTCCTGTCTGGCCCTGCATCATGCAACCTTTAAAAGCCCAGACAATGAACCAGCCCTGTCACTAAAAAAAATAAGACAAACCCAGGATTTTGCATTAGAAGGAATTTATCAAGACTGCACATAAAACGTCTTTGCACTTCTCAGGTTTTCACCAGCTGGGTCAGTAGGGAAAGCATTCATATACAACCGTTCCTAAGTCTATTGTAATTCTATATTTTTCCCATGAGCTGCCTGGGAAAGAGTGCATAGGACTTGCCAAGCTTGCTAAGCTTTGTGCAGTTGTGGCCTGGAAACAAGGAGAGGTGCCTTGGGATCTATTTGCCAACAAACCTTTTCTTTTGAGTTTAGTGGGATTGACACTTAGAAAAGATTTGGCCAGATCTTAAGCTTTATTTTGGAAAGAAATAAATTGAAGATACGAAATTAAAAGTGACCACTTTCATAAATGTTGATTAATTGCCACTGTTGAGAAAGGTCCAGGATAAGGGGAAACACTGAGCAACATTTTTCATAAGAGCAAATTGGCCAATTGTAACATAGGCTTGATCCCATGGATTTCTATGTTTGAGCTCCTATGGGAGGAGGGGGCATTCATGTTTCTTGAGGACTGCTAAAACAGTTGGACAAAACAGTGATCTAGATAACAAAACAATGTACTTCCTAACATAGGAATTTTGTCACATTTAGTAAAAAGGCACTAGCTAAAGACAAGTACTAGCTACGGAAACGTATTCTACAAGTATAAACTCCTATAACCATTCTGAACCTGAGCCTAGTCTAGTTTTTTTACTCCAGTGTCATCCATACTTGCAACTGTTCTGATAACCAGAGAGAACTGCAGTCTCAAGCACTTCTTCCCATCGGACCTTATTTGGTAGAAGCTTCATTGCACGGATTGAGTGTATCAGTTTCTCCTAAAGAGAAAGAAATAATTAGGCTATCATTCTTGCTTCGGTCCCTTCAGCTAGAACTGGGACCCTTTGATAGGAAGAAATAAGCCGAATGCAGTTGCTTAAACATCAGACAGCAGCCAATGTATTAAAACAGCAGCACAACAAATTGCTTTTTCCCTCCATGTTTCTTTTGTATTTGATGCCAATGAGAAGATATTGTGACTGGAAAATAAATATCTCCTGTCAAGGACAAAGGATCCCTCTCGCTCTTCAGTGCACCATTTCTACTTAAAGCAATGTGAAGGAGGGATATACAAGCTAGAAACATACTGTTTATACACAGCACCCGTTCTACCATGTGTGGTTCAGTAATTTGTTACAGCTCGACAGGAAAAAGTGCATTGCTTCTGCTCTCAGGACAGTAAGTTTGTCTGGAACTGTTCTCCGCTATTTAGGTTACTGGACTTACGTCAAACATGGTGGAAGGTGATAAGCACAATCCTTAAACAAAAGCGGATGCAAAAAGTGAGCTATACTGCTAGTTAGAGATGTTAGTGTGTCTGAGAGAAGAAATAGTAGCAAAAGCAGTGTAGAGTAGAATGAGAAGCAGTGTTGGGAATGGATCCCAAGGGAGTAATAGTACTAAAAGCAAAAAAAAGAGTTAGGAATAGGGGCAAAAAGCCTGATATGTTATTCTTACTGGGGCTTAGGGAAACACACCCTTCCTATTTGAATAAATGAGATCATGAAAAATACTAACAATTTATCAACCCAACAGAGACATCCTCATGTAACCCTAAAGACCGAGCTGATACACTGAACGTGGCCCACCATATCACAGAATTTCAGACTTAATGAACTACATCTTTAAGGTGTTTAGCTTTTTTCCCCTAATGCTTCTGTTTCTTTGTTTTTCTAACAGTCATAAACTTCCATGCCACATTTATTTTAGACCAGTTGTTCTTCTGCTAATGTTACCCTTTCACCACAAAAGCTCTCCTTCCTCTTTTGTGCTTACCTTCTGACATATTTATGTGTGTCTGTCATATCCCTCTCAACCTTTAATTTACAATACTATACAAACCAAGCTCTTTAAATCTCCTGCCATGAACAAGCACTCTATTCCCCTTATCTTTCTTGTAGTCCTTCTCAGGTAATGTTCCAGGCTGAAATCCATCTTTCCTGAATGTGACCTGCACTGTATGCAGTACTCCAGATTTAAGTCTCACCAATGCCCTATACAAAAACATTGACTTTATTTCATCTCTTCAGGAAATACCTTTCCTGACTCATTCCAAGGGCACATTACAAATTTTACAGTCTCATCACACTGACAATCAGAGATGAGTCTAAACTAGCCGGTCACTCATGTTTTTCTCCACAGCTATCATTTCTAACTCATCAAGTTACAATTGAAACAACTGTGATTAGGTTGTCAGCACATAATTTTGCGCTGTTGCATTTTATGCCTTATCTACTTCCGGCACCCTTCCTCATCATTTAATTGCTTCTTTTTCTTAATGTTTTGCTGTACTGCTGATTCTTTCCAGTTTTGTCATCAGGAATCATGTCAGTTGTTATGTTTTTCTTAAGATGATTAATGAAAACGTTAAACTAGATCTACCCAAACACCAGTCCATGAAAAATTCTGCATTTGACTTTCCTACTTATTTTTTTCAATTTCAAAGTTACTCATACTCTTTTCCTTTTCATCCTTTACATGATACTTCTACAATCCTCCATCTTCATTAACAGCTTTCCGTATGGAATCACATATGTTTGTAAAGTACAGCTAGACAAGATTTACCATGTCTTCCGTGCCTTGAATTATATACCAACGAAATCTGACGCAGTCGGCCCAGTTTTAGTAAATTCATGCTGCACTTTAAATCTATTATCTCTTTATTAAAATTCTATGTCTGGAATGATAATTTCTTTCACCATTTATTATCACGTGTTGCACACTACTGATGACGTTATCACTTTTGTAGTCATCCAGATAACTGATTCCCTCCCCAGTCCCTTAAATAGGACCACTGTGTGTGATATCATACGCTACCGTTATCTCCCATGAAAAAATAATCAGCCTTCTGGAAAACAGGGCACAATAGTCACTTAACTTTGAGACATCATCTTAAATTTCTATCCTATTCTTGGTACATAATCAGCTCCTTTCTTCTTCATTTGTTTACTTTTTGTTTCTAGAGCTAAAGAACCTTCTGCTTCTACTTTTAATAATTTGCAAGGTCTAATTCCATTGACCCATAACAGGCCCTTACTTTAGGCTTATCTCTGTGTTTCAGATCTCTAAAAAACACTTTTTTAGTGATTAATATTGTCTTTATGTATGTACACTGAGGGGTTTACTTCTATTTCAGCATTTTATATGCTTCTTGAGAGGGCTGTTTTCTCAGATTTTGGCAAGTCCTTTCCTACTGGCTTTTTGTTCATTTTCTTGGAATACAAATTCCTGTGAGTTTCAGCACTTAATCTTACAGAATTCCAGTGCTGTTTGCTTTCCAATTCCCAAACTCCTAGTTAAATGTTCCTTTCCCAACTAGTTCCTTTATCTGAGTGACCAGTTTTAGTGAGAGCATTTTCACTGTTTCTTACAATTTCATTTAAATTTAATCCATCTGTGATGACTTCATCTAAACCTGTCATCCAAAGTTCATTCTTCTCTAATACTAATTTCATACCAAAAGCTGAACCTGGAGAAATAACACTTTTTATGGATTCAACAATAAGTTGGTGAAGAAGGTTCATCCAGGAATTTCAAGCACTAGCAATATAAAAGTAATCTGTTTTTTCAAACACCCTTCTGAGAAGAAATAAAATTAATGTAACAATCAGTAACATTTATTCCTGATGATAGTGCATATCATTGTCAATATCATACTCTGAGATCTACAGCATTACAAAACATCATTCACCATAAACTCCTGTCATCCTTCTGCATCCTTGACCAAAACTTGTTCTTTCCTCTAATCCACCTATGTTAATGTCATTCAGTCTATCAAGACACAAACTTCCAATGAGTCACATTACCTGAAACATACCTTAATAGTCTCTTTCCTAGCAAATGTCTACCTACCTCAGTGCATGTGTCCCCACCATCATTACTGTATCACCATACCTTAGTTCTACTTATAATGTCGCTATCAGCTGTAGTTGGTCTGAGTGCTGGCATTTGTGTACAAATATTTCCACTATTTCTAATTTTCTCAGATGTTTAACCAACCATATGATACACTTTACTGTTCATAGTAGCACACATACTGTCTTTTTGCTTATTCTGGGAAGTGTTATTGATGACAAATGCTTGCTTAGTAGATTCGTCTCATGACAAGTATTGAAACAAATCAATCACAGTAATAACTCATGATTTGTCAACCTAACATCCCAGGTGACTACCGTCAGCTCTGATGCCCATCATTTAGGAAGAGTGCTTTCTTCAGGAATGTCTCCAACAGCTCAACAGCCCAATCCTCCTTGCAGCAATAATCAATATGATAAAAACAACTTGTGTATTGAAATAAATAAAGGATTATACATCGATGCTTTAAAAGACAGCACCAACTGTGCTGTGAGTTGCTCTAATAGTCAAATTCTGAAGATATTCCACACTTACAGTTCAGAAACTGGAATGCTGGAACTGTGGATTCACACGTAGGTCTTTCACTTCAACCAACCTGAAACATTCTTCAGTTGTGTTTTTTTATTCTCCTAAATCTTTTTGTGTTGAACAACACAGTAGGATAGCATATATACTTTCCCTATACAGTAGATATAGATATCTAGATTCATAGATATTGATATACAAATACAGATATAGATACAGATATTTCATATAACATATGAGTTTGCCTACACCAGCAAATTCTCCATATACTCCATATCTGGTTGTTATCAGCTGCTGTAAGGATTTCTGCAAGGACTGATACTGGAGCCATACTGGAACACAGCTGATACAAGGCAATAATTTTTTGCATACTTCAGAGTGAATATTTATAGGTGTCACTCAGGGATTATGTAATTGACTATTGATTTTAGTGTGTCTTGTTAGTCTTTATAAACGTTACATAAATCGCCATACACTTTGTCTTTACATTTTTGGCATTTTAAAATATGGTCTTGCTTAGTAAAACTAAAGATGTCAAAGAACAGAATCTGTGTAAAGTAGAAAATGTGCAGATACAGTCAGTGGCAAAAGGCATTTGCCTCTGCAAAATTCTGGCAGGTATAACATGAAACTAACAGTCAGCAAATTCTATGTAATAAGTAAATACATATATATACACATACAAATATACAGTAATCTGATTTCCTAAAACTTTTGGTCAATTATTAAAAAAAGGAGGACACTAAACCTAAAATATTTACTAGGAAAAAAATACATCCATTTACTACAGGAAAACTAAGAAGTTTTGGGCATTTACATACAAATATTCCACTTTGTTCTTGAACTTCCTGAAATCTCAGAGCAATATATTCAAGAAACTGAAAAGTACAATAGAGAGAAAAGCAGCCATGAATTCCAGTGCAATGTAACACTGCCTAATAATAAACTGTCCAGTGATTATGGGAAAAGGAAATTCAACATATATTTACTACACTGATAGTCAAAAGCATATCCTCGTTTAACCGACCTGGTTATTTTTGATACAGCTAATCTTCATCTTTAAGGCAGAATTTTCAAATAAAATTACTCATGTCAGCTTCCAGGAACTATATATTCTATTGGAATTTGTGGGTTTTTTAAAACTTGTTAGCACTTGTTTTCTAAAAGACTTTTATTTTCTTCCAATAGAATCTTGAAAGAATTATGTATTCATTATTTGTAGGATAATCATGCATGGTGGCCATTGACACAGGGAAGAATCCCACTGTGCTAGACAGACAACATGCATATCATGAACTAGCATCACTACCATGGTATATAATTCAGTAAGAAATTAAACAGTTTCATTATTTTCAAAACACGTAAGGACAGTATACCAAAGAGAGACTACGAGACTAGACAGATCACTGCTCTCATTTCTGTATTTCTTTTATCATTCAGTTGGGCTGGAATTCTGGCTCATGATCGGACAATATTTTGAAACAAATCAAAAGATTCACATCTGAATCCAAGCCTAAAATCGAATTGTATACAATACTTATATTTGGCCCTACTTGAATTAACCAAGAGGCTTGATGAACACTCTAAAATTTGCAATAATTAAGTTTCTGGTTCCAAAATAGCTAGATTAGCTGTGAAGTAAGAAAGACAGAAGGTTGAATAAATCATCCTTTATCAAAGTGTTTTTATGTATACCTACATGAAATATTCTACATAAAGTATTTTTCCACTTGTTTCCCTTAGATAAGAGTGTGCTATTTCCAAGTTCCCAACAGTACTACTTCTGGTTTATAACAACATCGTAATAACTGGCAATGCTATCCATTCACTTAGGCACTCAACAAGTGTAGAAGGACTATTATAAAATAAGTAATCAAATTCATTGCTAATAATCACACAAATAAATGTAGTCAATTTTATGCTGATAATAATGTCCTGCCTGTTGAAGAAGAGTCACAAGAGAAATTTCCACAGCTGGGTCACAGCATGGAGCTATTTTAAATTTCATTTATCGATATCAGATGAAAGTAACTTTATTGTGCCAAATCAGCTGATGCCAAGCTAATAATGGATGTCAAGGAAGAGAAGTGATGCCAGCAAATCCTAATGAAGAATCTCAGTCAAACATGTATTTAGTATCCTAGATAAGAACACAAAATAACATAGAAAGTATACAAAATGCAATTATTCAGAGCATATTATAAAGCTATGGTTACAGTATACGCACTTTTAAAGTACTACATAAGAGATCTTTCAAAGAAATTGCAGCATTCACTGGAGGAAGAAATAGGCTAAATAATTCATCAAAGCATAAACTGAATTGCTTTTTATGTCCTGTGCACTGCATGTTTTGAAGTCCTCTGATAAACATTTTGCTCAGCTGCTGTGCAAAAGTAGTCAGAAATGGTTGTAGTCCCTGTCTCTTGGTAGGTAATTCTTCTCTGTTCCTCTTTTCTTTTCTAATGGAACAATACAAAAAACTCTTTAAGAGCTTCTTATTGACACAACATCAAAAGGTAAAGATTTTAAAATTCAGAGCTTACTGGGCAGTTGTCACATTTCATGACTTTTTTTTTCATCTCTTCCTTTCCATGTGGTGTACTACTGTTGTATTCCACAGGACTCTATAACACACACCACACAACGTGTTGCTGGGTCTTGGGAAATCTTGGGTTAGTTGATTGTCACTATGACTTAGAAATATGTCTAACTGTTTAAAGAGCATAGCACAGCACTGAAGGAATCCTCACATGACCAAACTAGGACAGCTCCTCTCATGTTTAAAACAGGTGGGTTTTGGATCACTTCTCCGCTTAGTCTGCTGCCATTCCAGCAATCTTGTTGATGCATTAGAGCTGGATATATTAGCTGAAGTTAATTCTGGAAGGACACAAGCTAATTGCAATAGCAGTGGCAAAATATTTTTTAATAGAATATTGCTGCTAAGTTATACAACCATAATACTATTTCCATGCAATGGTGATAACAACTGTCATTACCATGCAGCTTATAACAATAAATTTTGTAATAACTGGCTTCTTCATTGACTTGCAACACACTGTGTTTCATCATCCAGCGGCGTGAATGGCCTTTACAACAGCAGCTGCATTCAAATACAGAAATAACCATATCTAAACAAGAACCCCGAGTCATTGAGACTCAATCCTTCCTTTCCACATGCCTGATTTCAACATATTTTTCTATCTGCCAGTTTGACTACAGGTGTTTTCAATAAAAAGTTCGCTAATTCACCGCTTAATTTTATAAGGCCAAGATATTTTGTGAATATCCACTGCCACCAAGAAATATATCAACTTTCTTAGCAAATGTCAAGCTCGTACTTGCTTTCACACTTAACAGAAGTTTCTCCTTCTACGTTGACATCCAGTGAGTTTTTATTAATGTGATTATTCTCCCGTTAGAAGAGGAAAAAAAAAGGGAAAGCAACACCTATTTTAGACATGAGGACCAGCCATGAAAAACACTAGAAAGAAGGTATTGACACTACATGGATCATCACAGACTTAGGTACTCTGCAGATCAATCCTGAGCTCCACTGAGAGACCCACACGCTTTCACACTAACACATACAATAAATACACCACTTTTTTCTTGCAATTTGTTATACCTATTTCTTCTAGACAGCATGGAACAAAAATGTTTGAAGATTAACCCCTTCAGTACAGAGCATTATCTATTTGACCAGCAGAAATGCATATAAAACGTTGAAATAAGAGGTCTCAGTTAACAAAAATGTTTAGACACATATGTTTAAGTATAATGTCCATTAACATCAAGGCTGTATAAACACTCTTTTCATTATATCATGGCCTCCATTTCTCAGGCATGAAGTTTTCTAAGGAGTTGCCTCTTTCTAACCTTTATTTCTGTCTGGATTTTGAACAATTCTGTGGCTGTGAAGGAGTCATCAAGAAGTCACCTCAGTGTACCATCAGAGAGTAACCTAATCCTCTGGTCAAATAGTGGGACAATTACTTGGTTTGAATAGCAATTTCATGAATAGACGAACTGCCTTTTTGTATTACTTGGAAAGTTCAGAACATACTAGGAAAGTTCTCAATACATAACTTGACTCTGTGGGGATTTTGTCAGAGTGACTGGGTCACAATCCCTGGCCCAGAATAATTTAAGGGATAGACAAAGAAGTTAAGCAAATAATAATACATAAGTAACTGAGAAGTTAAAAAAAAAAAGAAAAAAAAATGCAGCCAGTAATCTTTGGTTTGCTTCTTCTCTGAAGCCCTTTAATACACCACAGAGCACTCTTGTTAAAAAAAATGTGTAACTTTGAATTACATCTTTTTATTTCCTTTCTCTTTGTTTAGCAAGCAAAAATAATCATGAGGTTGCGTAAAGTGCATTTATCTTGTCGAATGCTAAGTGCATGAAGTGGAAATGTATATAAACATACAGAATGCCCTAAGAGAAGAAGAAATGAAGATATAGAACTAATTGCCACAAAGTCACAGTGAATCTTTCAAGGAATTTTAGAAATGCTCAGCTTCTACTCAGGTATGCAACCAGAGACTGTTTTCCTGTCTTCTTGTTTATCATTCTTTTTTTTTTCATGCCACCTCACAAGTTTGCAGGTATTTCTAAATCCTATTCTATCCCTTACATTTTTTTTTGTCATTCTTATGTTTGAAATGAATCTGAGACTAACATAATCTTTCCCAAAAGGAGTTTCAAAGTCAGTTATCACCTTATACCAACAGCATACTTTCACAGCACTAACAATAATCTTTAAATCAGCACTAAAAGAAGACACACCAAAGACTATGTTTCCAGGTTTACACATGCAGCAAAACTCATATTTAAGTCACTTTGAAACAAAACACATATTACACTTATATTGGAGGAAATGGGTCTTTTTTTAAGAGGTTGGGGTTTTTTTTAAGGTCCTTTATTTTTAGGGGGCCTTAAAAATAGATGTGACTGAATTTACCTAGCCTGAAAATAATGAATGTGATGACCTTGATCAGGGGGACAAAATGAGGTACTTCACTTTCAAAATACATGTTAAACACAACTGCTCATTTATCCTCTAACGCAACCACTTAGAGTCATGGAGCAGCTTTACCAGTATGAATTTAAATGATTATTTTGTATGTACAAAAACGGGGTTTGATAACATTTTTTCTTCTATCACTCATTTCAGAATAGGTGAGAAGGGAACACAAAGTTTTTCCTATAAATTTAGAAAAGACAACCTCCTATTGCTTTATGTCCATCCAGTTCTATGACCCAAAGTAGGCCAAGTTTGGTTCTTGCAGCTTAAACTATTTCCTTTTATATGAAAAAATCAATATTCATTTTAAATCAGGGAAAAAAAAATATTTCTATGCACAAAATAGTGCTGAACATACATGTTTGAATAAAGAAACTGCCTAAAGGAAGATAGACAGTAAGACTGCAAAGTCTTTTACCTAAAACAATATAATTAGGTTAACCATTAGCCTCAGGTCTTTACCAATATAATACTAAGGGTATAGTACTGATTGTCTTACTTCAACAGACTTTAAATACAGAGAACAAGAGCTCTAGCAAACCTAAGTCTTGCAGAGTAATAGGGACAAAAAATGCCTTTTCCTAGGCTGCGGAAAAGAAACAATTCCTTTCTTTGGGGCTGCACACATTTACAAAAGGGGAATGAGTGTCAAAGACTTGGATTTATGCACCCACCAGCCTCTCACCTCTATCCGCTTGCAGTCATACTAACACATGAAAGCATTTAACTGGCAGCTCCAAATAGCTTTCTCACTGTAGCCATTGCTTATCTCTCTCAAATTGGAAAAACAATCCCAGAAAACATGCTTAAAGGTTTCCCTAAGAAAAAAAAAAATGTAGTTGGGGAAAAGAGAGATATCAAGGAATTACTCTAGTTCCTGACTATTGTACATACCTGAGAATCATGTTGAACAAACATTAGGTATTGGTTTTGTTTGGGTTTTTTTCTTGTTTGTTTGTTTGTTTGTTTGTTTTAATGGAGGTTCAAATGTGTGCAATGATCTGTGCCTGGAGCAGCTCCTCATTTGGATTCCTGTCCAATAAAGCAGCAGCAATACCTCTGGAGGCAAATATAACTGAAGTTGCTAGAACTGTCCAGGATGAGGAGAAGAGGAAATGAGATGTGAGCACAAATGAAGACTGAGCTGACATAACAGCCCAGTCTCTCAATTTTTCTTTTCCTGACTGTGCACAGCAGTGTAGTCAGAGAAGCCCAATCCAAAACTGTCTCAAGCAAAGCAGTTTCAGGAGAAAGGTCATATGAAAGAAAGACCACAGCCACAAATAAAAACTACTCTTTGTGATAAATTTCCTGAATAAAAGACTTTTCAAACAGGAGCATCTCCAGCCATATCAAAACTGAAGTGTTCTATCTCAGGCAAAACACATCTTTGTGGTACTGATTAGATTTTTCAAACTTTGAAATCTTTTCACAGATTTCAGTACCTTGAACATAACACCTTTATTTAAAAAAAAAAAAAAAAAAGAAAAAGCTTACACACAAAAAAAAACCCACTTAAATAATTTCTACTAAAACATCTAGCTACCCCTTTCCAAAATTAAAAACAATTGCAATAAGGCAAGACCAAAGTAAAGTCTCCTACTAAAAGCATTGTCCTAGGACCTGTGAATCACAGGATTAATTACATGTCAATAAAATTATTTTAAATAATTCATTGAAAAATAAAAATGCTGTTACACCAGTACAATGAACAGAATCCTTCTTTACACAGTTGCCTTCATTTAAAAAAATGGTCTCTGTACATTTGTAACTCTACCAGTTTGAGTCCACACATAACCCAGAAAAACACAGGAGTAAAACAAAAAACAAACAAAACCCAGCCTGGGAATGGCTGAACAGGTTGGTCTATTTACACACAGATTCTGCACTCATACTCCACATCCACTCAGAATATAGTGTTGAAATTTGGCCCATTTTTGGAGACAGTATGACTAAAAAAAAATCAATCAATATAGAAAACAACAAGAAAATTACAATCCTTAGTAAAAAAAGGACCCTATCCCTTCTCTAACCCAACCTGTCTACCTTCCACCTTCATAAAGCTTTTAGAGGATTCGTTCAAACAGTGCCTACCATGCCACAAAAATGTTCCTCAGTAGGGTACACTACTCTAGAATGAGCAGCCCTGCCAGAATAGCTGATTTCTTTGTATATGTCCCTGCCGTAAACATCTCAAAATATCAGTTGTTCCAGAATGCAGGGGTCTGTAATGATACGTTTTGCATGAGATGTCTCATCCAGAAGAATTCAAAAATAGAGTAAATATTCCTATAAAGGAATATATAAAGGGCGGTGTCTATCTTCCAGGTGAGTGTGGCCTGAGAAACCCACAATGCCCCTCCTCTGCTCCAGGGATGTACCCAGACTTCGTTTGTTCACAAATATTCCAACCTACTACAACTGTTGATGGACAGCTCGATGAGGGAAGCTTCAGGTCTCCATACTCTCTTCCCTCTAGAGAAAACATGTGAAAGCAGCTGCTGTGCCCACCAGCCCTGTCCCTCTGGGCACACACACACTTTATCTGGGTCATAAAATGGGGAATAATGTTTTTGCTTTTCTCTCTGTGGCACATGCATTCCTCCTCTCTTGGTAATATGGTCACACAACCAATCAGTAGTCTCAAATTTTTCATCAACTAGTTATCTGAAAGATGACAATTATTTTTTTATGTTCCACGCACAGTTGGTGAGGATTTCTCATGTATCCTGCTCTCTGCTCTGCCAAAACCCTCTTTCTAAATGTCAGATGGCTTGCTTAGTAGAACGGAGCATTAGGAGTTGTGTTTTAGGGCAACTAATAATGTCTGTAATAGAGATGATTGCTAGCATGAGTAAAATGGCAATTAAGTTTATGAAATGTATAAAGTGCCAAATACATTTTATCACAAAAGACATTGAGAAAGATAACTTTTATTACTGTGCAGATCTCTAACAGGTCCATCAATTATAATTTTTGAATATTGCTGAGTGATAAATCACTATCCATAAGGGAAAACCTCTGTGGCATTTTTATTGTGAATTTACGATCATGAATGATTAAGCATGAGGAATGCTCCAGGGTTTACCTCCTGCCTGTAGTGTCCCAGATGAATTCTGCACTGGAAACTAACCAGTGAGCTTGTTCCTAACACCTTGCTCCACTTTTTTCCGTTGCTCAAGGGACAAAAAAAAAAAAAAATTTAGTAATGTTGTATGAGGACAGGCTGGTATGTTTCCAGCATAAAGGAGCTCTGAAGTCATTTCCAGCTGGTGTATGTGGCTTCCACTCCTCATATTAGAGAGCTCCCCCAGGTGCAACTGGCTTAGCACTTACAGGTCCTCAGGGTCTGCTCTTTTTCCTTTATCTTAAAGCAGCAGTGCCAAGCTGCTCTGAATTTTGCCTGGACAGATTCAAATCTGAATTGAGCCAAAGATTAGGAGGGTGGAAAAAGGTTTAAAATTTTTTCTTGCTTCCACTAATATCTTTCTTCTTCGGCTTCATATACCGGGAATATGTTGTTCTGACAGCAACCAATAATGAGTCCATCACGAAAGTAACGCAGCCAGTAGCTCTTTTCAATATCTATCCTCAGGACAGAATTCAAGATAGATTCTTTATTACCAGACTTTACTACCTGACTAGGCCATTTTGCAGTCTTGAAGAGAACCCTATCCCTGACAAGCTAAAGCAGCATGGTGCTTTTTTACTGCCTGAAATTCACTCACGGAAGAGATCAGCATCCCTTTACACCTATGCTGCCTGAGGCTGAGGCTTTTGGACAAACCCACACCATCGGAGAAGCTTCAGTTGTTGCTTTGTTTGAAAAAAAAAATTTCCTATTCTGATTGTACATGCAGCGGCTGCTGTATTTCAGATTCACCATCTGACTAAAACCCATTCTCCGACTTTTACTGAACACATTAATCCCAGAAACCACTTGTGCTGTTGCAAGGTATATTCAGTGAGTCGTCGTGGGCAGGCTCTGCAGCGGGTGCAGAGATGACCTTACCCCACCTTTTAGCTGTGCGCACCAAGGCCACTCTCCAAAGCACTCTGTGAGCACTGGCTGCATGCTGAGAAGCCTTCACCAAACATGGATACTGTGGGCAATGTACCCTACATCCACCCAAGGGGAGCATGCTGGCACCGTTCCCAGAGACAGTGTAATGTGTACAGATACAGTGCCTCCAGCATTTCCAGGAAAGCATTTCCCAGACTTCTTGAACTTCTTTCTGAGACTTCCCAGACTTACCACATTCCTTCCTGCACTTGTTACATGGAATACCTGCAAACATTATACTGTGCTTAGGTAACTTGTTTTTTTCATGTTTCCTAAAATTAAAGTGCTAATTATTTTTCCAGCCTAGAATCTGAAGGCAGTTACGCAAACATTAAAACATTTTTAATGAAACTAGGAATTCCCAACTAGGATGGGTTGGAGTGAGGTGGAAAGATTTTCTCCATGACATCAGTATACTTGAAAGAAAAAGAAATCATTATTCCATTAACCCAATGAAAACTATAAAGAGATATTGGCTGCTCAGGTGAGCAAGAAAAGGATAGACCTGTGGAATGACTCCTCTCATATTTACTGTGCTTAGTTCCCAGTTTAGACTTTCATCTGAAACTCGGATTTTGACAGCCTTGCTACAGGCAATAGCCTGCTTTTATTAAATGGTTTCACCAGTTGTTGAAACAGGATTTGAGGTGTCAGTGTTTCAGGATGACTAAAACACATGAAAGGCAGAGCAACTTTGTCAGGTACAAAAGCAAATTGCTCTTTTCTAAATTTTGCCTTTATTGTTATTAAGTTGAAAGGAATTGTAATTATATATATATGCGTGTATATATAGAAAAAACATTTTATATATATATGTATCTGTGTGTGTATATGTGTACATAAAGTCAGCCGGTATGCCTTCCAAAAAGAGCCAATGAGTAAGCAGCACCCAGGACTCCTTAATCAAAGAAAAGAAATAGCAAAGAAGGCTCTTTCTAGTTTTGGATCTGCTGCAAGTGCCATATGGGAATTCTTATTGTCCTGGGAACCCTCAATTAAAGAGTGCATTGCAATACTAAGTAACAGCTGCATCGGAGATGGGAGTGTTGGATTAGGAAGGCAGAGAGGAAGATTTTCATTATTTCTGGCAATGCTGTCTGCACCAGAGAAGGCTATAGCACGGTTCCTAGATGCTGGAAGGACTGCAGTGGGCAAATGCTTGCTCTTGTAATTAAAGAGGTGTAGCTGAGGGAATCTTTCCATCATTCCCCGTGGAGGAACGTTGTCTTTGAAAGACATATGGTTGCCAGGACCCAGGGCTCCAGCAATGTAAATCCTTCCCCTTCCCAGCATGGCTCAGCATTAGGAGAGGNAAACAACAACAACAACAACAACAAAAAAACGGAAAAAGCTCATCTGGGATCTGATCCGAAGCACATGGAAGTTAATGGAAAAAATCCCACTGATTCCAATGAGCTTTTGGTCAGACAACAGTGCACTTAGACAAGATTTTTTTTTTAATTCTTTAGCTGTGGAATTTTCCATTTGCAACAACAAAAGACACATCAAGGAACTACGCAGAGGTGAAGCAGTCACCTTTTTAGTCCAGAGACACTAACACTAAGAGAACAGTTTGGTTTTCTACAGTTTATGTTCACCCAGATGACAAGCTTATGGTGAAAACAGGTGAATCTTGTAACAGCGATCTCTTTAGTTGACAAGAAAGCCATCAAGTGACTTAAAAACACAGAACTCTTGTCAAAGGAAGTAGAGAAGCTCCCATGGGGCAAAGGGTGGAGGAGCAGGAAAGGATTGTTGAGGTACAGACACTTAAAAGCAGAATAAGAGGTCAATGAGTAGATAGGAAGGTGAGAGTAAAAAAGTTCATTATTTAAGAATGAAATAAAGAGAAAAGAAAGGAAATTCTACAGAAATAAAAATGCATTTGACATGCTTAGAGGAAAAGAAGGCAAAGATGCCACAGAAAGTTTTCCACACATATAGTTAGACTGTATAGGAGAGGAAAGAGGAGAGAAAACAACGTAGGCTGAAGCAGCTGATCAACACTATCATCAAACCAGCAACGAGATTAGTGAAGCTGGGAACACAATTAGCAAGCAAAACACCTCTAGATGAGGTGCTATGGATAAAATGGTAAGAAGGCTTTATAATATCAAAGCAAAACCTGTGATGATAAATGAGAAGATGGGATGAGTCATTATACTCAAAGCTGCTTTTAGATTCCCTCTTACTAAACGAGAGATTACTGTGCCAGAATTTATGCTTAAAGTTTTGGTGCTAAAGCTGACTGGAAGCCTTGCTGTGCAGTGAGATTGTGCATTGCTTTATCACAGACGTTAATTATTTCTATAAAACTTTTTCTTCCTCAAAAACAAAGGGAACAAGTCTGAACCTGGCGTCAAACCAAGTGATGTATGTTTCAGAACAGAAGGCCATTGTTGGATCTATTTGAAGTGTTTTAAGATACAATGCTTACAGTGCAGATTATTTTCACCTATTCTTGACTTCATTTTCTTTAGTGGGTAAGAGTCGCAGTATTCAACTTACTTAACAGAGGTGCAAGAATGCATCTAGTTTCAAGAAAGCAGCTATCAATATTTCAGCAGGATTTCCTGAGGTGAACTCAAAACTAGGCATTACTTTACCCAGCTTGTTTCATACCTTTACAAACACAAAACAATAGATTGAACTGTCAAGAGAAACTAAGCTAGATCTAAGCCCTGTGTAACACCTCAATTCCTTAAAGCTATGATCTGGGTCTACAATAACTGTACCCACCAACCCACCAGCACAACTCTGACAAATGCAAACAGAAGATCCCTTGACACCCATCTCTCCATTCAGCACTAAGAAAGGAAGTTTTCATCAGATCACAGTTACTGGGCCATTGCAGAAGACCTGTCTAATACTACTGTCTTTTCATAAACTTTCTGTGTTTCTGAATGGGAAAAGGGGATGAAAAAGGTTTATATTTCACATATTGTCTTCAAGATGATTTTATATTTCTGTGAGCTGAGAATTTCTTTAGGTAGCAAGAAACAAAGACATGACTGACTGCTGTTTTCACAAAGTGAAAGAAAATTTGTTGTAAGAAGTTACCAAGTCAGAATAGATGCCCAAATGGAACTGACTACCAGGAGGTACAAAGTAATGTTAGGATGTTTTGAGGCTACATTCTCGTTTGTTTTTCAGTCCTCTTTCTTGGTCTCTTTGAAACTCACCTGTTTGTAATATCTTTTGGTTTTGACCAATGATCATAATCCTGCTCCAAAACTTAGCATACAGGTAGTCCCTTAGAGGAGGCCAAGTTTATTTCCTTTCTGCTAACCCTTGTCTACTTGCCATTTTCAAATGGCATGGACTCCTGGATGGCATAAAAAGAGCACCATATTCAATGAAATTCAAATTTCTGTAGTTGAACTACCCAGCATTTACTGAGAGGTCAAAGTGCCCACAGGAAATTACCTGACTGTTAACACACTGTGTGTACACTTTAGCTATTTCACAGCATCATCTTTGAATAGATGCTTTGTTGAAGAATAGGAGTACAAATATCATATATCCCTTTCGAGAAACAGTAATTTGTCGTGAAGACTTCAATGGTGACAATGATTCAAAGAAAGTTCAATGGATCCATAAGTGAACTGACAGTGGATATATGACCAGAACATCTGAAATGTGGACTCATAACTCTGTCCTTTTAAAAAGGAAGACTATTGCATATTAACCCATCTATTTTTGACCTGTTTTCCAGGTGTACTGCAAGTAGTAGGATGCATTGTAATTGTCCAAGGTGAAGGTGACAAATAGGTGAATCACCAATGCCAGCCCTGCATCCAAGAGATAAGTGTATCTAAGAGAGGGAAGCTGGTATTTTGGCTAGTGTTATACCCTGGGAATAAAGGAAAAAATCCCTCATATGCATTTATAGCACCATCTCCTTTTACATCTCTAATGGAGTGCTGATGTACCCAGAAACATGTCTCAACCATAGACCTCCTTGCATTAATTATCAGATATTCTCATGGAAGATTAAAAGCAGCATAAGAGTAGCTAATCTGTCATGGATGAAGGAAAACAAAAATCAGCATGCACATCTTTCAGCCAGGAGGCAACAACACTTGCTTGAGTTCTTACACAATTTTGTAGCATGTCTTCAAGCTTCCATGGACAAAGAGCCAGGTCACTGAAGCTCCAGGAGAAGAGGATTTTTTAGACAATAAATAGGTGACAAAATCATCATTAAACATGGGTTTACATCACAAGTAATATGGTAAGAGTTTCCACTGTCAGCCTCTGAGGGACTTTATTGAGTGGATGGGAAAGGAAGACAGACTTAAGGATTTTTAGATTATGTAAATCACAAAGAAACATGGTTTGTTCTAGTGCAATTATTAATGTTCTACTTGCTTGATTTGGAATTTAGCCTAAAAGGGCCCCTCCTCTTCCATCAACGTAATACAAAGGTTTAATCCTGATGTGATGTATTCTTTTCCATGCAAGTTTTATAGCCTCCCATGAGAAGGCTCCCCTGTATCTAACAGACCCATGACACAGTAAGGCAGACTGGGGAAACATCTTCTTCCAACTAAAACCCCAAAACCACCCAGTAGACATTGCAACAGCTAATACTTCAGTCATATATACCCAGTGCAAGAATCTCCCTCCCTAAAAGCTTTAGAAAAAGTAGTGGCTGAGCCAATGTCAGCTCAACAAATCCAATCTTCAATCTGTTCCTTTATCTGCCTGCTCACTTTTACATTAACCTGCACTTAACTTCTGGCTCCAAGTTTATCATTTATTTATCCATCCTGAGAACAAATAATCTCATTCTAAAATTGGTTCCTTGAAAATCCTAACCGTATTATATCTATTATTATTCACGGTGGTTTAGAAACAGAGGCAGGTAATCCACAATTTTAAAGTTTCGTTCTATTATTTACAGAGTGTATAAAAGAAATCCTCAGCCCTTAGTAGTTCTGTTATTTTCATTAAGTCTTCCTATATTTGGTTCTTTAAGAAACTAATGTCCATCACAGAAAAAAAAATGACCTAAACAAAAATTAAGGATCTGTATGGGAAGAGTGGTGAAAGTTTGAGGTGGCAGATCATAAATTACTTGTTTTAATAAAATCGAGTGCACATGTACCAAAAATCTTTAATGCCCTGGTACAATACTCCCCAAACCTCTACTGCTTCTCCTTAAACAAACTCAACACACCAAAAGAGACCACAGAAAATTATTTTTATGCTATGAGGTGTACTTAGCATGACTAGGTAGAGACACCACAGAATTTTCCTAATGGTCAAGATCTCAAAAAAATTACCATCACAACTGACACTAATTGGTGTCCTTACTGGCAGCCTCAGCAAAGAGACCATGACTTAGTCAAGCATAGCTACTAATCCTTGTCCCTGGAGAAAGTCTCTCTGGGTCAGCGTTGTTATATATCAATTGAACTGCATGGGCAGGCTTGCATTGCCACTGCCTGTTTTACGTCTGTACTTCCAGCATGTTTCTGTCTTTCATGTACTTTTCAAAAAGCATCCGTGTACTCCACTAAAAATGAAAGTGTGCCCTAGTCACCTAAGTTACACTGAAAGAGGAAGACAGGAAGAATTTTTGAGAGCACAATGTTTAGAAATATTAAATACTACTGTGCTTACTCTAAAAGGTAACCAAACACTTTGCTGCAAATCAGGAGAAGCCAAAGACTAGATTAGTGTGATGCAGTGAGTCAGAGATGACAGACAGGCACAGGAAGAAAACTCTCTACTGGCTGATTGGGAGATACGAGTCAAGTTATTGAAGTTTAATTCAGTCAAAAGATCTGCAAACCCCTGTTATCCTTTGCATCCCTGAAACTGTAATTTAAATAGGAACAGATCAGCCACAAAGATGCAAATTATGTTGTCTCTCAAACACTGGGATGTCATCCACAGGAGATTGCACAACTCTGTCAGTAAACAGCTTTATAATCTAATGCAGAGCATTTTAAGCATTTTTTTTCTTAACTTCTAATTCCAGTTAAAGACTGTGATCTTAAAAACATTATAATCCTCCATTCAACACTAAGTACACCCCACTAAAATATATCATTTTGAGAGAGCTGGAAAAAAATAGTCCAGGTTTTGCTAACGCAGTGATCAGATGCTATTTGGGACTTTCAAATATATCAACAGAGATTCTACCAAATTAATCTCACCTCTGACGAACAAGAGCTGTAACATTCACCTCCTGAGCCTCTATTGACATTCACCAGCTAGAGAGGGGATGCTGTGCCAGAGCAGCTCTGTGAGACAGTACAAAGCCCCACATCACCCTGAAGTGAGTCCACCATTCCTATATCCTGCACACAAGTTTCACGCTCCAAGGCCAACCTTAATTTCTGTGCCAAGTTTAAAGCAATTGATAAAACATTTACTTAATACAGTGAGAAATGTTCTAATAAGCCCATCCTGCTTCTCATTATCTAAAAATATTTAATGATGGTATCCCAATTATCTAAGATATGCAATGGATTCTACAAGGAATTTTAGATAATTGCTTTTTCAGTTGTCCTTTTTCTCCACCAGCCCCTTATATTAGAGTTCCTTTATACATAATTTTTATTAAGCTATTTGCCAAAAAGTGAACAGAATTTCTTGATTAGACAACTTTCAACTACATTAAGCTTCCATAGTTTAGCACATAACTTTTAATAACAAAGATGTTACATCTCCAAATGATGTGTGTATTTAGCCTTCTCAGGCTTTAGTAGAGGGCTTCGGCATTCTTGATTTGGGTTTTTCTTTTTCTTTTTTTTTTTCCTTTTTTTTGAACAACGCTTGCTCCATCTAGTGGCACTTTCCCAAGGCAGGGGGAAAAAAAAAAGCCCACACAAAGACAATAACTATAAAATGCAGCATGTAGGAACAGAAAGCTCATATCAAAGGAATGTTTCCATTCAGATAATTTGGTCTGTTTCATAGCTTTTCACTTTAACAACTACAGAGAAAGAAGTAAAAAATAGATGATAACTTTTTATTCTCACCACAAGATAAAAAGATAAACTACTATAGGGTAAAAAAATCACTGTAGCTTTTTGTATAACATCATTAGCAAATACGTGAAAACAAATACTTCATTTTTTAACTCTACAAAGATTTATCATAACCACCTTTAACACACTGATTAGCATCCTAAAATAATCTACTTCATCAACAAAATGCCTTACCTTGCTGACCCATCCAGCTCTAATTGGCTGGTGGTGTCTATTTAGCTGGGCCTATTACCTGATAGCACTGTTTCAGGTACACAAGGGAGAAGTTATTCTTAAACTAATTACACTGACTGCATGATGAGCAAAACCTCTTCTGGCACAGCTTTGTCTCACAACAGTCTCTTGGTAGGCAGCTGCCAGAAGATCTGTAAATTATTTTTTGATGGCAATAACTGAAGTGCTAATGGCTGGAGATTACTGTTGCAGCAATCTTTTTGTTTATTTTTTTTTAAATATCTTCCATATTACTTACAAGATGTACTTTTTTCCCACCATATGATAAAAGTAGTCGTTCTTACAAAAAAAAAAAAAGACCGTATGCTGAGGGCACAGTCAATTTATTTTTTTTTAATATTTTCTGCAACAGGCTGCTCTGAAGAAACACAGGATTCATATTAGCGTATCTGTACTCTTTTCGGTCTGCTGATTCTCTCTCATCTTGAAAACCTGGAGAAGTATTGCCTGCAATTCCAAATTTTAAATCAGGCATTCCATGTTAGGCATTTTGGCAAACTGGATAAGTCACTAAATTTCTCCATATCTGTTTCCCCATCTCTAATATGCACTAGTCGTTGTAGAAATTAATGTTTGAACAACTACTGAAACTGACTGGTACCAAGACCTCCTCTAGTTTTCCTGAAGTAAGCCAGGATGCAAGTATACCTAACTCAAAGCTTTAAAAAAAATGAGAAAGACAAACTACTCCACATAAAAATGGGGGTTTTTTTAAAGTTGGTTTCAAATAATGCCATTTTAATTCCACTTGTTCATAGAATAGATTAAGTGAAAATGAAGTCTACTCAGTTGAAGAAACAGACTGTTGAGGAAGGTGGCCGTAGGATATCATAAACAATATACCATTTTACAGACACGTTCATGTCCCTCCCTGACCACTCTACACGAAAGCAAAACGTGCCTTTCTGTATGTGCACTATGCGGTGCTCACTGAGTTGAGGAGAGGCAAGAACTCCAAACATATATTTCAGTGAATGCCTGACCAGCCGGCTCCGTTCAAGTGAGTGCCGTTTTTCAGCAATTAGAAAATATATCCTTAAATGTCACTTGCCAGGTGCCAATTCTAACAATTCACAGTATAATATTCTGCCCCACTGAGTACTGTGACACTTGTTAAAGTAAATGATTTAAAAGTGCTACCTTTTTAATCCAAGTTCAGTTACTCTGAGCTTATTGAGTCAAAAATCTTACGCTTGATTGCCTTGGGGATGTCACACTCGGAGTACCTTCATAGGTTACTAGAAATTCTAGCTTGCTGCAACCACTACAGACAACGACAGTCCTTCATTTACCATCTGTAATCATTGCAGATTTGTTTTCAAACCCTCACACTTTTTTTTCACTAGGTAACCGAAAAAATTCGAAACACAGTGACACATAAAGAGAGAGAACAGGCAGAAGATTGTAACCAGGACTATTCTTCAAGTCTGCAGCTAAATTGAAAAAAATATTGTTTGAACCTTAGCATAAGTTCTTCTTCCTTCTCCTTTGATGGCAGAAAAGGAAGTTTTAGGCTGAAAAGGGCAGTATTTTAAATCAAAATGAAGGAAACAAACCCTTGAAAAGCTAGGCGTAAAAAGATTCTTCCAGTCACAAAATGGCAGTAGAACTAATATTTGAGGTGTGAATTCTGATATTCCCTTTGCCTGGTGATCAGAAGACTGTGTTTTAAGTGGCTGTAAGATGGGACAATGTCCCAAATACCCAGCTACAACACATGGCATCTCTGTTGGAACTTGCATGAATATCTATGCATTAGTGGAAAAACTGAAACCTGAACATCCTCCCTGTCAACGAAATAGGGAATGGATACAAGCAGACAAACACATTTCCCTACATTGCAAGGAATATTTTATGTAACACGAAAGGTTTGAGAAGGGCAGCAAGAAATACCTCAAAAAACGTTGCTCGATCCAGTATTTGGGACAGTCTTCTATGATGCAGGATTTTGGATTCCCATTTTGTTCTAATTAGGAGATATACAGACAACTCTAAAGAAAATGGGGACAGTATCTTTCTCAAATATATAGCAGCCATCTCCATTATCAATTCTAGTCCCAAATATCTATCAAATACACTGAATTGGGGTGGGGGATATCACTGTTTTGGGGTAGGGTTTTTTCATTCGAAGTATCTGGCAACCAGCTTAAAAACATGCCTTTGGCAAACAAGCAATGTACCTTTTTAGGAGTGATATTATAAAGCTTTGATGCCTACAAATAAGCAATTGGTTTGAAAGGCACTTAAACAAAGTATCTGGTTTTAATTGCTCAGTGACAGGCTATTCAAAGAACTCTTTGGGAGCTGCAAGTGACCTCTACCTCTGGGAAAATGATTTAATTGCTAAAGTAAGTACTTTTGTCTACTTTTCTGCCTAGCTCTATTTTTAAATGACAAAGAGGATGTGTTTGTGAACTGAAAACAACACAAATAGAAGAAATTAACGGATTAAGGGGATTAAGCTGTGTAGGAACTTGTGCAGGTGCATGTCAAAAAATTGGATACCAAAACATTTCAGCAATGATTGCTTTTGGTGTATATTTTTAGTTTGGTGGGTTTTTTTACCTCACTGAAGCAAGTTAAGAAAAAAAGTCCCTTTCTACCTGAGGTAAATTAAAATCTGCTTTATTTGGCCTTTAGGTGTCTTTGGTTATTAAAACCATCTTCCTAGAATATAATGAAGGTACAAAGCTCTCTGTCCTCAATCATTGTTAGATTTACTTTAGATTAACTGCCCTTCAAATCTTTATGAGCATACTTTGTACAAAGTTAAAGAATGCTGAAATCATCCTAACACTTCACAGTTTCTGTGTGGCTGTCCAGCTGCCTAATTAGCTACCACTTACACTAGAATCTTTTGACTGGATTAACTGATGAGGCCAAACTGCAAAAGGCTCAGCCACCAGGAGAAGCAAGAGCAGTAAGCGTAACTGGAGCCTTGCAAACTGAATAGATGACTTCTCATTAAGTCTGTGAAGAGATGAATGTTCTCCTACACCCATCTCAAAGATGTACATCATATTCCCACATTCAGTTCCAGCTGGCACCAAACCAATACAATTCTACTTCACGTTGCACGAGAGTATACAAAGTATTGTTGTTTACAACAGGTATATCTGGAGCAATTTTAAAACAGAAAAACGCTGCCACCAAGAGAATTAAACCTGTAGCCTGTTCCTATCTCTCAGACAAATCTCCTAAAACATTTTTTTCTTCAGGCAAGAGTGGCAGTTCTCTTCCAAATTCCCAGCATCTTGAGCAATGCATAGCCTTCCCATTAACTTTCAGCCTAAACTTTCATTGTATTCCCATACCCACCAAAATAAGCATATGTAACCCTGATTACTGGTTCATTTGCTTCATTAAGTATGATGACAATTATTCCATCCTTGGCTGAAAAAGACATTTGTACCTTTTTTTTCTGTTACAAAAGATTCTAAATCCAGCTGCCTGGAAAATGGCTGTCTTACATTCCCACTTGCATGTCAGCACATCTCTGCACGCACAAAGGCAGACTTCTCAATTCAGGATGTAATTTTTAATTGCCTTCTCATGGCTCCCAGCTACACTCTTGGTTTTCTGCCTGCATATAACCCCTGGACCTGTTGTGATATAAATCACTCCTGTCTCAGAAAATAACAGTCTTTCATTATCACTGTATTTTTAAACTTCGTCTTAACACCTCTTCTCCTCCTTGCTTTCACTGTGGATATCTTTCCTATTCTGGCCTCTTGGCTGAAAGATCTCATTCATCCACTGAACAGTGTTTTTCTGCCATTTACTTGCAATTCATACCATGTTGTCAACTTGACTGTTTCAGGTATTAAGAAGTATTAAGTAGTTTGTGATGATTTTTCTGCTACCAAAAAAAAAAAAAAACCCAACAAAAACCAAAAAACCCTCTCTAATTTAGCTTCTCTCTCTCTTTTTTAAGTTACATCTGACAGATGGCCTATATAAGTTCTGGGACAGTATTAAAACAAAGCAACTTTACCAAGTGGCTTACCCAGCAGTTCAATGGTGTCAGCAAGCTGATGCAAGAGAAACTGGGAAATCACCATTAGTCTCTGAGTTACCGTTCATATGGACAGAAGTATCATAAATAGTACTTTTCTTAACCTGTCAGAAATAAGACCAAAGTGTCTTTCACATGTAACTCCAGCTGTATCACAAAGCTCATGGAGGTGCCATATTATTACCAGAGACTCATACCCACACTGAAGGGATTGATATAAACACAAGCTTTTAAAGAAACATCTCTCAACCTTTCCCTTGGATCTTTTGTAATTATTAGCAGATGTTAACACAACCATGGGCAGGTCAACAAATTATTGAGATTTCAGAAGGATCTCTGGTACCAAGTTCCACACAAGATGTATGAAAGACATACAGCCTCTTGATTGCAAGATGCAATATTTTGTTATCATGGATCAAACAAGAAGACAAAAGAAGCAAAACAAAATGTCAATTTTTTAAATGGTAGAAGGTTAACTGTGCGCTGACCTCATGGCTTATATGACATCCTATGATTTTCAGGGGTCTGGAAACAGAGACACATGACGCTTCTTTGAAACTGCAGGTGAGAAAAAGAAATTTAGATTCATCATAAAAAGATACCATCGGGAACTTCAGGGACAAACTTACCCAAGTTAAGAATGGGCAAAAGGATGACAATGGAAATTCACTGTTGACATATGCAAATTATGAAAACTAGAGGGGAAAAAACAAACTATTCATATACCTTATCAACTCATGAAAAGCACCTCGCCATCTCTGTGGGCAGCGTAATGAAAACTTTAAAAAAAAAAGGGCTAAATGCAATATTAGTCGACATGGAGTGACACTGTGATAAAATATATTATGTTCTTATATTGAAATCAATGGTTCACAAAGCCATTTAAAATAAACACTTTTAAAACATGACCTGTAATTAGCTGTTGAATGTTATTGACACAGCAGGTTGCAAAGGACAAGAATTTAAAAGCTAATGAAATGAATGAAAAGGGCTTAGATAGTCATTTGAACATCACACATAATGAGTGCTGTAAATGCAGGCCTTCTGCCAAGCACTGACTGGCAGCAAGAAGGATTAGAGTCAGCTTTGAGGGGTCCTTATTAAATTATGTAAGTAACAGTGGGTAAAGCCAACACCACAGAAAATGGGATGTTTCTCAGTGTGTAAATTACACCACAGACAGTGTAATGTGGGGGGTAACACTTCCCCACTCAATGACAGAGTTAAGGAGGCTCCCACATAAAAGGAAAAAAAAAGGATTTCAATTTTAAGAGGAAGAGAATGAACGCAATATATTGATTTGAACAAACCAATTTGTCCACAGAGGGCAAAACTCCCATCCCAGAACATATCTTCCAGTCCTGCAAACATGCCTGACTGTGGGTAGGCAAGACAAGGTTACTTCCTTTTGCCTGGTTGCCTAGCCACATCATTTCAACCCTTCTATTCTCCCTGCTCCAGGAGTTGTGCTTCTACTGGGCCACCTTTCACAGAAGCCCTGTTAGTGTTTCTGTTCAGGGGTGCAACAGCCTTGAGTACTCCCAAGCATCTTCTTTATCTCAAAAGAAGGAATCCCAATTTACAACTCTCTTTCCTAGAATATATACAGACACACACACTCAAGAGCATACACTAAAACAATCTCTCAAAAACTGCCTTTTCACACATTTTCTTCATCCCAAGGCTTCTCAGTTAAGGAGAATGGCTAGACAAGACAGCTTTCCATAATAAAATTAAAACAAACAAACAAACAAACAAACAACAAAACCTAATTGTTGCCACAAAACCCGCTTTTGCTATATTTAACAGCAAAATCCTCCCCTCCCCTCCTCTCAAATCATAAGTGTAAATTATGCCTGCAAAGAAAAGTTCACTGGTTTGTTCCAGTGGTACCAATTGCTTGCCATCAGGGGCCCTTTGTCTTAATGGCCCTTCATTCCTCTTCTCACAAAGCAGCTGATGTCTTCCTTTGGACTGGTTAACATAACTAATCAGATTTTGGAAAGAATATTAATGTTGTTTACTCTTTAAAACCTAAGCCAATCTCTAACCAAAGAGGATGTCTGAGTTTTGGGTGAGGCAGGTGCTGGAGCAATGTGTTGCAAGATGCATGGTAGCAGCTGGACGCCTCTGTACTGAGATGTGAAGAAATGACCATGAGGCATCTAAAAAAATCTCAGCGCAGGGAAAGAAAAGCAGTGGCACCTACATCAAGCATTTAGAAACTGCAGCAAACAATAGCAAGAGGTTACAGCTACAAATTTTTTACCTTACATTTATGCTCCACATAAGAAAGGAAATAACTTTTATTCCTGTTAAATATAATCAGGAGGAAATCTAACCTAACATCTCACTTGTGTCTGCATTCTTCCCGGCTCCTGAATTCTTGGCATGGCTGCTGGCACCCCGAGAATCAAGGCAGCACATCAGATATACCAGCAAGGTGAGGGCTGCAAGGAGGGGAGGACCTTTGCCACAGGACGGACCACAAAATAATTTCTGTTTGCAGATGTTTCCAAAGCACAGCCCCACACACAGCACCTTTGTAACAAAAGTCACAGAGGGGATCAAGCCTTTCCTGCAAAAGGTGTTTGACAGGATCTCTGAGTGAATATGCTTATCCAGCTCTTGTCAAAAAATCTATCCTGTATCCACGCCTCTCCACATTCTTCAGGTAAGAGGAAAGCTTACAGCAAAATTTACCTCATATTGTATGTTTTCCACTGGGATACTATTTATTGCAAAACAGCTTCTACTTCTTTAGTCTTTAACAGAACAAAACTTACTCAAGTTCAGCTATTTCATTTATGATATAAAGAAAGTTTAAGTACAACTGGTACAAAACAAAAGCAGACCTGTTTTTGTAAAATACTGGCAATGCATTGAAATGCTAAAGTACAGGTCAGGCATTGAGTATAGATTATGCATTACTAGCGCTCCTGAAAACATGTGAAATGCTCTTCTGTCAAATGATACACACAGAGAAGCAGAGGCATGAAAACTGGCTCCAGACCCAATCACTGCAGCAACAAGTTCGAGAAAAAAAAAAGCCAAGTGCAGCATAAACAGAAATGAGGATTCTTGGGAAAACCAGATGCTGCAAGAAAAACAATAAGAAAATAAGAAAAATACAGAGCTCAGAAAATACATATCTATGTATAGACAGAAAAAAATACACATATACTTATATATACGTATCTTTAATGTTGACAGAAAATGTAATACATAGTTCTCCTGTTTGTTTCAATATTTATTTGACAACAGTTGTAAATTAGCACCTATTGGATTACAGTAGGGTATGAAATTTGCCTCCCTGTAATGTTTTCCAAGAGTTACATATAACATGAAAATAGAAATTAACATATATCACAACTACTACAGTATTAAGTGATTAGGTTTTCTCTCACAACTGCAAATGTTTATTGGCCAAAGTTCATGTTAAATATGTTTGGGAAAAAAATGGGAAGAAGTTTTTTTCACGGAATCACGGAATTTTCAGTGTTGGAAGGGACCTCTAGAGATCATCTAGTCCAACTCCCAAGTTGTACAGATGTTTCTGTTTCTTAAGAAGTGATACCTTAATGGGAGTCAGGACTTGGGAGAGGGGGAGAGAGTGAGTGAGACAGAAACAGAGAAATTGATGAGGGAAAAAATTGATAAGAGGGAGGAAGAAAGAAACAAAAAAGATGCTGAGGTCCTAATCCAGACAAACGTGAATTCCTTTGCTGGCATCTCATTTTAAAAGCTGTCTTGGTTCAAGTGATTTTCTTGAATCAGTTTTCTTGAATCTTGAATCAAACTACAGAATTTGGATAAAAGTTACAAAAAAAAACCTTTTACACTCTTGATTTACACCACCCTAACAAAATTACAACTTGTCTTGAGATGGTTACAAAACCAGTTTTCACATTCAGAGTTACACTTGAACCGTAACAGACAAAAGTTTAGAAGATGAATATTAGACATAGATCCAAGCTTAGTACTTCATAATTGCAACTCTTTTGTCTCTTACCAGAAAGCATCATTATAAGAAAAATCTGTTTGAATGTAATTACTCATGAAGAGCTCATATAAGGTGCATATTGAAGTTTTGATATATAAGCGTGCAACACAATTAAAACCGATTTTGCAAACAGATTGTCAGAGACTAATTGTGTCCACAGAGACAATAGTAATCAAAAAAAAATCACCAGTATTTCATGGAATAAATATTTAATTTTATCTGAAATATTTCTGCTTTAATTTTCTAGTTAAAGTTTAAAAAAAACCCAAAACTTCTTTTTGCTATTTTACAGTGTGGCTGTATGACTTATCCTCACATAAACTTCAAAACATGGCTGAAAAAGCATCTGATCTGACAAACTAACTTAGTTTGCAATCTTTAACAGGTACACACATCTTTGAGCGTCAAAAGAACACACAAAAAAAATCATCCACAGCATGTATGCAGGTTTGTATTTCTAAAGTCAACTCACAGTTTTCTCCTAATTTTACATTATTTTCTTAAATTCCAACATAAATACAGATCTAGAAATTTAATTGGATTATTTCAATAGTCAATTTTTTCTCTTCAGCAGTTTCAGTAGTTTCAATGAACTTGGACTTTGTCAGGAAGGAAATAACCCTTCAGGTAGGTCATAAAGTCACACTCAAGTTTATTTTTTTTCCATCAGATATTTTACAATTAATAGATACTGGCCACTGCTTCTTTGAACAAATTTCAAGTTTTTCTTTATGCAACCATTTTAGATTAAAGGCTGAGACACAGAAATTAGGCCATGGCGCTGGAAAGCAGACTTCACAGGTGGATTCCTTTGCTTGGATAATACAGGTCATGATAATAGATTGATAATATATGATAACATTCCTAGCAATCCATGCATTTTTTAGAAAATAGATATTAAGCACATTATTTAAACAAGCCCATTTGTTGAAGACCAAAATATAGCAAGAGCATCCTGTTCTTGTATAGCACAATTTTTGCCCCAAATCCATTCATTGTTTAAAGAGATGTCCAGCTTAAAAACAAAATTAATGCCAAGAACTTTAATGAAATTAGGTTCTAAAAAAAAAAAAAAATCAAGGTTTCAGTTAGGCAGGGGTCTCTAATTCCATTTTTCCCAGATAGTGCAACAAATTTGTCAACACTAAAAATGAGCAACCTTACAGCAAGCTAACAGAGAAAAACATTAAAATATTCAAGAACAGGATAGGCTCGGGATCTGCATGTCAAAATGCACTCACTAACCCTTTTCACATGATATTAAGGAGTTCAGAAAACATTTTTCAATCCAGTTCTGCCTCTAGAAATTTGTTTTACTGAGTTTTGCACTACTAAAGTGCCTGTGCCAACAAAAATCTCAATTTGTTTCGGTGTTCCTTTCAAGTTTGCAACAATAATAGGTTCTTGTTCCCAGCAAACATGGGAAAATGGGTTAGTACTCTGACATGAGAGCAAGACCAAGTACTACTCTAAGCATGCCAACTGACTGCTCAGGAGCTGCTCGTTCCCTTGATCAGCAAGTAACCTCCCAACCAGTTTAACGGTGTTAGATCATTTTAGCAGCACTTGTTACTCAAAAGGTTTAGTTGTCTCCAAGGTACATTTCTGTCCTACTCCAAGCATTTATCAATTGCTCCTCAAACTCCATAGCTTTATCAGTTGGGGTGCTGCAACATCAAAATATTGGGGGGAGAATATTACTCAAGAGGGAAAAATAGCAGCAATCTCCACAGAGGAAACAGATAAACAATTCAGAAGAGAACATGATTTTATCAAATATTTTATTAAAAGGTTAATTTTTCTTGAAAATGGCTGAGAACTTTTCCCATGGCTTTCAAACTACTGTTTCTAGCCATTTTTATTTAGAAATCTGTGTATGCACCCATGTGTCTCATTTGAAGACACATTGAAGTGTAACATTATGAGGCAAAGTCTCAGGAAACCATGCCTAGCATGCTCCCTTCTCTGCTGGACGAGTTGCTTTTGAATTCTGCAGGTTTCTCCTACAGGGTCAGACAGGCATCTACACATGTTCTGAGGATGTTTCCTCACAAACCACAGTACAGTGTCATATTCCAACCGATTGATTAATTCTGACGCACAGAAAAGAAAAGATGATTTGCTGAGATGGAGTACCATATCTTCTGATACCTCATCAAGTGCCTCTATAAACTGTGGCACTGTTCCATAGGGATCAACCAGCACATTCAGAGGCAGCTCAAATATCCCCAGCCTGTGCAGACTAGAATACCACCACTCTTGTCAATGCCTTACTATGCTACAAATACAGTATCTGTAGCACTCACAAAATTTGTTTGTATTTAAATACATATATTTCCTCTCTTTCCTTCAAATACAAAGAAAAAGACACCAATATTTTACCACAGAAAATATCACCTGCCTCACACTGCTCCCATTGAAGACAGTCTTAGTTCTCCCGCTAACTTCAACAGTAGCAGAGCTTGGCCAACATCAAGTATTCTTAAAAATCCCAGCCTTCATCTCTAGTGTCTTGAGAACACACACAAGAAGGATCAAGTTGTTACCTTATGTGTGTCACAACATTTTCTGCAAGAGGTGTTACTGTTTAATGAGCTGTGGCATTTGGTGGTGAAATCAAACCTGTTGCTCTAAAGGTTCCTACTATGCAAGCTCCAATGGAGCAAGTCTGGAGAAAAAGGAAAAAAAAAAAAAACTAAACCTAAATGACATTCTCTGTTTGCAAAGTTATGTTTACTGAAACAAAGCCTCTCGCACCCTTGGCTTCCCTTAGTGTCTTACTGTCCTCAAACCTCAGGCGTATGCCAGAGAAATGTGACAGCATTTTGAAACCCCACAAGGCATTTTTTGCTGGGACAGGGGGCAGAGTGTAAAGCGGGGCTTAAAATACTCCAGCTGACGCTTTCATCCACAGGACTTTTCTTGCTCCTCCACCATGGTATGGCTATTAACCTCTCTTTCTGTGGCTAGAGAGGTGGACAGCAGGCTTGGTGGATAGGTAGATGGCTGGTTCCCCATGCAGTGTCCCCGAGTTCAAACTCTCTGAGCACCCTGCTCTCACCACCCCCTCACTGTGCTTACATTCACTGAGCAAGGAAGAGGGCATTTGTCACTGGGAGGTGGTTCTCCACAGCAGCATTGGTGTTTCTTGAGCTTGATTTTGAGGGCAGAGTCTAGGTGGTATAAGTGGGAAGCAAGGGTGGAGGAGAGGGAGGAGGCAGACTTCAAAAGCTTTAAGAAATATCAGTTCAGCTTAAAAATGACTCAGAAACCAAACCAGTCAGGAGAAAAATAGAAATCACTAAGGGCACAAAAAATAGGATTAGTTTAGCCTGTTAATCTATAATAACTGTTATGGACAGAGTTGTTCAGGGAAATTCTCAGTGGGAAGCCTTAAAAATTCATAATTGAAGCAAAAAGACAGCTGTGCCATTTGGAGTGTTTCCTAGCTCAGAAATGACAAAATCCAGAAAGCACTGACTGACAGTCAATGCAGGACTTCCTGAAGCATACAATAAAAAAATAATCACAATTTCATATGGGCAATAAAGTTTTTAATTTCTTCAGGAAGGGAAAAAAAAAATATTTCACCAAAGTGTTAAAAAGACACTATGCATCTTCCTCTGCCTCTTTACCATGAGTTTGTTAACTTGGTGATTTACAAATCAACAGTAACTACAATGTATCTTGCTCACATGCTTTGAATGAGAAGACACTAAGGGACTGCAGGTTGGCAGTGAAAGGCTTTTGTCTCTGTGCTGGTTTTGACTGGGAGAGAGTTAATTTTTTCCATAGTAGCTTGTATGGGGCTAGGTTTTCAATTTGTGCTGGAAACAGTGTTGATAATACAGGGATGTTTCAGTTACTGCTGAGCAGTGCTTGCACAGAGTCAAGACCTTTTCTGCTCCTCATATCACCCTGCCAGAGAGTAGGCTGAGGGGGCACAAAAAGTTTG
This sequence comes from Anarhynchus alexandrinus, assembly GCA_008711295.1. Classification (NCBI taxonomy): domain Eukaryota; kingdom Metazoa; phylum Chordata; class Aves; order Charadriiformes; family Charadriidae; genus Anarhynchus; species Anarhynchus alexandrinus. The sequence continues at coordinate 32,416 of VUYV01000911.1, read as the reverse complement.
GAGGGGACACAGCCAGGACAGCTGACCCCAACTGACCAAAGGGATATTCCATACCGTATGATGTCATGCTCAGCAATAAAAATCTGGGGAAGAAGAAGGGATGGGACATTCAGAGTTACGGCATTTGTCTTCCCAAGTAACGGTTACATGTGATGGAGCTCTGCTTTCCTGGAGATGGCTGAACACCTGCCTGCCCATGGGAAGCAGTGAATGAATTCCTCGTTTTGCTCTGTTTGTGTGCAAGCTTCTGCTTTACCTATTAATCTGTCTTTATCTCAGCCGAAGAGTTTTCTCGCTTTTACTCTTCTGATTCTCTCCCCTATCCCACCTGGGGAGGAGCGAGCGAGTGGCTGTGTGGTTCTTAGTTGCCAGCTGGGGTGCTAAACGTATTGACTGCTGGGCTGAAGTCTTCAAACACAATGTGAAAAGTAAAACCAAAGATAATACATTCTCTAAACCAATTTCTGTATCATTTCAAAACTTGCATTTCTGTATTGACATATGCTGTTCCCAGGACTGATAATTTCTGGTGATGCTAGAAGCCAACAGTAACTTTTGGAGATCATTCTTTACAGTAAATCTTCTATGTTAGAAAGACAAAAAAGGAAAAATAAACAACTAAAAGGGAAATCAGAGGTTTTCTTATTTGTGTCTACAAAAATAGCTCCAGCAACATGCAGGAAGGCAGAGAAAGGGACAACATGAACTTAACTGATTGCATGGTTTTACAAATTATACTTTAAGTGCAAATAAGGCTTTCCCAGAGCAGCATATAAATCGGATCCTTTCTAAATTTCCAGAGTGGCTCAGGGAAAAAGCTATCTGTATTATGCAACTCTTAGAGTTCAGCCAACCTACATAATCCAGCAAAAAAGCTTTTAAAGAATTTACAATAAACTGGGAGGCATCCTACATTTATGGAGGGAAGAAAACTTAATAAGCAGAAAGATGTTAGGTGTGAATACTGACCATTTCCAAGTGGTACGTGCTCTCAACATGGACATTAGGCAATCTATTACTGGCATACGTTTCATGTGTTAATGTACATATGAATGTATGTATCAACTGATAATTCAATATGGGGAATAAAGCTATTAATAGGCAATGACAACTTACAGAAGCAGAGAATTGTGCAGACTATATTCACAATTAAAAAAATAACATTTATGTATGAAGTGCCATACATTGTAGTACTGGTGATTGCAGAAGAATATTAATTTGCAAAGGGGCTGAGCCTTTAGCATAATTAGAGATAGAAGAAGAGGATATAATTGGCTGAGGTATCACAGAAACAGAAGAAAGATCACTGTGAAGTGGAAACCACAGATATAAACGAAAAATTTATTCAAAAATAAGAGATTCAAACCAAATCATCTTAAATATCTTTTGCACAGAGATGCTTTAAAGCATATTTTGGTAGGAGTTTTAGGAGTATTAATCAGAAAAAAATATTTTTACTCAACAGCCAAAAAACCTCACTGAACCCACACATAGTTATAGGCCTTTTATTGTTTAAAATTACGTTAAGTGTTTTTTTCACTTTTTTATATTCTACATAGAAAATGTAGAGACTTCTTTTTTGAACTGAGCCAAAATAAATGTAAGAATGTAAGAACACAAGTATCCTTTTTAAAATTCTATCAAAAGATAGTTCTCTTTCTACTGTCCTAACACTAAGACTCGTCACACTTTTCCCCCAGTTATGAAAGACAGACTTAAAAATATCCACCACCAGCCCCCCCAGAAAAAAGAAAAAGAAACAAAAACCACCCACTGATAGTGTTGTTAATAGTTTCCACACAACTTTTTCCAGGGTGTGGCTCTGGGTTGAATTACCCTTTAAAAAAGTTGAAAAATAATCTCAAGGTCAGAGACATCAATCCCACCATTCGTTGGATTACAACAATCATATCATTCATAAACTTGTCACAAATTTTCCTCAGCAATACCATCACTTCTAAGGCTCACTTATATCATAATACTCCTCTCAGAAAATAAGATCTCTTCAGATGACCTCCCCTCACTGGAAACAACAGGTTCAATTAAATAACTTGTCTGAGAAGCAAAAGACATTACCCAGAACACCATGCTTGCTGAAACCTGTTGTGACACTCCCATTTCCAAGAGTTTGGGTTGGAAGATTTTTGTATTACTTTTACACCTTCCCCCAGAAAGGCAACTACTTATGCTGCCAGAACTTTTAAAATAATTTCTTCTAGATCTAAGAGCAGCTGCTGTCTTTAAAATCTTACAGATTTGGGTGTTTTAATGGTTTCTGAAGCAGACAATATACTGATGACTGCCTGCAGCTCAGCAAGGCTGCAGACAGTTTGAAACTGACCAGAAAGAATAAGACCTGGGGTAGGTAACATGCAACTTACTAGGTAAAAGAACTTCAACAAATTCTAAGAACTTGAAAGTACTTGAAAGAATTGTAATTGTTCAAGTTACTTGAACAAATGAGATCTATACAGAGCAACATATCAAAAGCTTTATCCAAACTGATATTTTGGCTAAAGCGTAATACATTCTAACTTGGGATACAGCCACTTATAGTGTTAGAAATAGAAAAATTCAGGAAAAAAAAAAAAGCCAGTTGGCTCCACTGGTGACAGTCACAAAATCCTGAGGATAATTGTTTTAAAAATATTGCTCTGAAAGGTTAAATGAGAGATCCACAGAGGACCTTACAGAAATTATGCTTCCCTCTTGTTCAGAAACACAAGCCTAAAAAATCTTGCCCAAGCTCTTGAGTATTTGATTTTAGAAGACAGATTCCACAGATCTGCATAAGATCTGCTCAGATCCATTATTAGAAGATCTTCTGTTTTGTTAGTGAGGAATTGAGATCTGAGATTGATAGAACAGAACCTACCCAATGACAGCAGATATACTTAAAGCTGTCCAAACACACATTTGCATTAACATAAGTCACAGCAGGTGGTTTTGTGATCTTACTTCAGGGTGAAGTGGCTTTTCTCCCTTTTACACAAAGTTTAACATTAGAAACGTCAATTTGAAATGTAAATCACAACACTTTCTACTCAACCACAAGCGTTTGAGCCCACTGTTCCCAGAAGTATCATTCCACACTGTAAAATCCAGGGAATGAAAAAATGAGGCCTTGACCACCCCATTGTTTTTATTTTTGTTCAAAAGAGTTTAAATGTCCTGCGGCAGGGTAATAATGAGGGCCCTGTACACTCCCAACATTGATTTCAACACCAGTTAAGGTGTTAAAAGAATGGCACTTGTGACTGCACTGCATTGAGCTATTTCAAGTGATGTAAGAGTGTAATTAATCCACCTTAATTTATACGTTACATTTGATTTACACCTAATACTTGTTACTGACAAAAACTCAATTTGTACTGCAAGTTCTTTAGGTTAGAGACTATCTTTCCCACTACATATTTTTAATGTGCAGCACAAAAAGCTCAAGCTTCAGAACAGAAACAACTGTAACAGCAGCAGACAGAGCCCACTTGTGAATCAGCTTGACATTTGCTCTAGACAGCTATTTCAGAGTACTGCTGTTTAACTTTGGGCCACATGATCAGACTCATAATAGGTATTTACAGAGAGAGCCTCTGGTAGCTTTACATCACATCCAGAGCAGATAAATGACAGATATTTCTGCATCAAATTTACAATGAAATATTTTTGCAGTCTTTGGAGTGATGGAGACAAGAGGAAAGAATGGAAATGCCTGTTCGTGACCAGTTTCTCCAGTCTTGCTTTCAATCATTTTTGAGAGTTCGACATTTCATTATCAAATGTGCCAACTACGATTTTATTAGTCAGCAAAGGCTCAGTCAGCAAAGCTAGTCTTTTAAGTTCGGCATTATAAAGAGTTAGATAGTGCTTCACCTCATCAAACTGTAAATATCAATGTTACTCTTGCCGGTCTTTTCTAAAGTGAATATGACAGCTTTGATTTTTTTATATGAAGTATAATGCAACGTCAGGTTGAATAGCTGTATAGGCTAGAGCTTTAACTGCTTACAAGATCCTCTGAAATATTAAACCAGAAACTTATTTACGATATAGGCTACTTACTTTCCAGTTGTACTGAAAAATCTCAAAACTTGAATAGATTGAATTTTTAAAAATAAATATATACTTGTCCATGTGAAGGCTGTATGTATACGTGTACACACATTTATAACATATATGGGGAGGGTTTTTTCCCTGTGTCCACATATATACGTGTGTCTGTCTGTGTGTGTGTGTCTGTGTGTGTGTACAGCCTCTCACACACACATGCAGAGAAATCACTGAAATTAGGTGTTTGGGGTTGTTGGTTTTTTTTTAACTTCAATGAGGATTTGAGATGTCTGTCACCTTCCTGACTCAGCACCCCTCCACAACTTCCTATAAATTATTCTCAGGTTTAATCCTGTCTGAAATCAAACATGGAATGGAATGGAATGGAATGGAATGGAATGGAATGGAATGGAATGGAATGGAACGGAACAGAACAGAACAGAACAGAACAGAACAGTTGGAAGGGACTTACAACAATCATCTAGTCCAAGTGCCTGACCACTCCCGGTCTGACCAAAGGTTAAAACATATTATGAAGGTTATTGTCCAAATGCCTCTTTTTAAGGCACTGGCAGGCATGGGGCATTGACCACCTCTCTAGGGAGCCTGTTCCAGTTTTTGGCCACCCTCTCAGTAAAGAAATTTTTCCTAATGTCAAATCTGAACTTCTCCGGATGTAGCTTTGAACTATTTTCATGCATCCTGTCACTGGATCCCAGGGAGAAGGGATCAACACCTCCCTCTCCTCTTCCACTCCTCAGGAAGATGTAGAGATCAATGAGGTCACACCTCAGTCTTCTTCTCTGCAAATTAGACAAACCCAATGTCCTCAGCTGCTCCTCACAGGACATGCCTTCCAGCCCTTCCACCAGCTTTCTTGCCCTCCTCTGGATGCATTCAAGGACCTTCACATCTTTCTTAAATTTTGGGGCCCAGAACTGCACACAGTACTCAAGGTGACGCTGCATCAAGGCTAAATACAGCAGGAAAATCACCTTTTTTGACAGGCTGGTTATGCTGTGTGTGATGCACCCCAGGATGGTGTTTGCCCTCTTGGCTGCCAGGGCACACTGCTGACTCATATTGAGCCTTCTGCCAACCAGCACCCCCAGATCCCTTTCTGCAGAGATGAACTTCATGTGTACCAGTAAATGGCAAGTCAGAAACAGAAATACCATCAGAGATTGCTCTCTGGATAAGGCTGATTTACCTCTATAAATACCTGCAGTAGTAGTAGATGGAAACTCTTTTACAGAAAAACCCAAAACTGAAATACAGATCCTTCTTCCAACAGTACGCTAACTCACTTTCCAATCTTCCTTTCCCTCTCAGTCTACATTTAATACAGGACAGCATTTTTCGTCTTCATTTTTGAGCATTAGGAAACACTAGAGGGAAGACATGTCATCTAGGGGCACCTTGGCAGACTTGAGGAGTGGGACCATGAGAACATCATGAATTTCAGCAAGACTGAGTGCAAGGTCCTGCACCTGGGTTGGGGTAATCCCCAATATCAGTAAAGAATGGGGATGAATGGATTGAGAGCAGCCCTGCATAGAAGGATTTAGGAATATTTGTAGATGAAAAATAGATACGAGCTCACAATGTGCACTCGTGGCCCAGAAGGCCAACCATATCCTGGGCTGCATCAAAAAGAGCATGGCCAGCAAGTCAAGAGATTTCATTCGTCCCTTCTACTCTGCTCTCATGAGACCCTCATCTGGATTACTGCATCCAGCTCTGGTGTCCCCAGCACAAACCAGACAAGGATCTGTTAGAGTGTGTCCAGAGGAGAGCCATGAAAATTATCAGAGGGCTGGAACTCCTCTCCAATGAAGAAAGACTGAGATTTGGGGTTGTTCAGCACAGAGAAGAGAAGGTTCTGTGGAGACTTTATTGCAGTCTTATGAGAAAGATGGAGAGGGAGTTTTTACCAGGGCCTGTAGTGACAGGACAGGGGGCAAAATTTTTAAACTGAAAGAGGATAGATTTAGTTTGGCTATGAGGAAGGGGTTTTTTTTGCAATGAATGTAGTGAGACACTGGGACAGGTTGGCCAGAGAAGTTGTGGATGCCCCATCACTGAAAGTGTTCAAGGTCAAGCTGGATGGGACTTTGAGCAACCTGATCTAGTGAAAGATGTGAAGGGGGGTGGAACAGGTGATCTTTGAAAATTCCTTCCAACTCAAACCATTCTGTGATTCTAGAAAAACAGATCCTTGAGAAAGAGATTTGAAGTTCAAAAACTCCAACATAAATAATGTGCCAATGAGGGAACCTGCAAAAATCCATACTATGCCAAGTTCTTTCTTCCTTTTCGTCTTCTCTCCAATATGAAATTTTTCAGCTTAAAGAAAAATATTCAAAGTGTAACTCTGTCCAAAACAGGTCAAGGCTACTTATACAGCATATTCTGGCCAGTGCCCAAAGTATGAGTGCATTTTGCCTTGATCTCCTAAGCTTGCAAAACTCCTCCACATCTTTCAGGAAATATATTTCTTTTCATTCCTTCAGGCCTGGGAGGACCTGCTGCCTCAGCTGTGCAGACACCACATGGCACTTGTGCCACTTGAAGGAGTGCCGGCTTCCCACTGAGCAGAGTTCAATACAGGCTACCCAAAAAATTCAGCATGCCACAGGAAAAAAACATAGGTGACTTGGTCAGCCTACTTTTAAGGACATTTTGGTTGAGGTGGTGGGGTTAAGGAAAAGAAAGGGACTGACTAAAGCTCTAGATGGCTTTGGCACATCTTTATCCCAATATTACATCATGGAAAGCCTGCATGTACCACAAGAGGCAAGCATTACATGATTCCACCTTCAATAAACACATAAAAGATGTCTGCAGGGAAATTAAAATCTGCAGTCCTCTAGTTTCATGAAAAATTTCACTGCTGATAGAAAATCTTACACAGAAGTAGAATCTTTTACTGAACATCTGCACCCCCTGCTAGCCTTGGCCACGTTTACCAAGGATGATCATCATACTCGCCTCATAAATATTTACATGACCTATAAAAATGTTTATAGACTCACTCTCAATTCCAGTAGATCTTAGAATACATTCTGCAAAACATCTTAACCCATTTAGTGCCCTGTAGTTTAATGGCTAGCAGTACAAATTCTTGCCAGATATAAAAAATACCGATAAAAGATAATTGAGCAGTACAGCTGTGTCTGTCATCAGAAGAGCATAAAGAGTTTTATCCAGATGATGTCTCTGAAGACATTTTGACAGTCATGATCCCACTTACGAAACGCCCAAACTCCTATACTACAGTTTAGTTTCATCAGCGGAGAAACTGACCAATTATAACATGAAAATCCTTAGAGAAAGAGAACAGAAGTGAAATAATGTTAATTTAAGTTTTCTAAATATAAAGCTAACTGGTGCAACTCCTAGAGTGGCTGTGGAAAGCTGACCAAATTCCTTGGCTTCAGAGCTGCAGTCTGTTTGTTTGTCCTGCAAACCTAAAATTGCTTTTCTAATGCTAGAATATCAATAAGTATGGGTCATCATAGAGAGCAGTCTATGGAACCGCTGCCAAGAAACTTCCTCAGTAAACACCAAGTCCTTTGATGAAAATCCTTTGTAGTCCTATGTGGATGACCATCAGCAATTTTGAGAAAGGAGAGACTTTAAAAAAAAAAAAAAAAAAGAAGAAAATTGGGGGTTGTGGAGGGGGAAGTTTTCATAGCAGTTTATTGCAAATCAGACTGATATTTGAAAAAAGGATTATCTCTCATTATTACTTTTAAAGTGAATTAACAGAGCATTATAGCAGCATCTGGTGAGGGAAACCCTATGGAAGCCAAGTTTAAGACTGGCCTGGTATCTTAAAGAGAGACCAGGATGTTAAATATATAGCTATTAGACAACTTACTTTGCACAGCTGCAGCACTGCTGAACACAGTCTGGCTGTTGTGTACTTCATTTTTAAGAACATTTAAGAACAAGGGTATTTCTTATATTTTTTTTTTTACTTGTTGCTCTTCAAGTTAAACATAGGTAAACTGAAAGCTAATAGTTCATCTACCTGTTTTGTTGGTTTTTTTTTTTAAATTCATAGCCATAAATCACACCAAACAAAAAAGCATTGCTTTTAATAGCCACAAAGTGCCTATTCATGCCTCATCAGTAGGATGGAAAGATTAAGGGTAGCCAGTCATATAATTAACAAGCACAGCAATCACCCTGCTTTTCACATTTGTTAGAAGACGTATTCCAGATGGGCTCAAAATTTATGAAACACTAGTTAATATGTGTACATCAACGTGCTCTTCTCATCTAGTTTTTTCATAATACCTCAGCCTGTTGCTATATTTCTGCATCTTTCACTGAGATACTGGGATGCATTTTCACTTTTGTACAACCTGTCAATACCATCTTAAGACTTTTTTCTTTCTGCTGTGAATATCATCCACAGCTTCAGTTCAGTACCATCTGCTATACACCTTAGGACTCCCAAACAAAAGCCTTTTCCTTCAAAACAACAATCATTTGGAGGCACAAAATCCCCTACTGTGTTGCTATAATTTGGAAAGCATCACACAATCACAAATTTCATTTAATGTTTCTCCACTGACTATTTTACTTATATTTTTTTCCTCCATTTTTATTAGCATTTTGAGGCAAAGCATGCTAGACAGAATTGTTCTCTTTTTTCCTGCTGATTAGAAAGTGATAAAACATGAAGAAGAGACAGCATAAGGAGGGAATGTTAAATTTTCTGTGCTGCTCATACTCTCATTCAGATGTTTATGAAGAATGGCCGCCTTTCGGGAAACCTTTGTCCTCAGTTCTCCAGTATTTAAGGACTAGGAAAAAGATAAGGGTAAATTCTGGTGCTGAACTGGCAACTAGTTTGAAGACAACTGCGTGAAGACAAGGATAGGTAAATTATTTTTTATGTCCTTTGAAACAATTTGTAGAAATATACTCGGGTTCGATCTGAAAGGAAATTATCTGTTTCAGAAATTTTCCTCGAGTTTGAAAAAAAAAACCCTTTCACAGCCCTCTAAAATATTCTAAATTGGAGAAATAAAGTATCGTCACATTTTCCAAAATGCTTCCAAGGCAGCCTTATCATGGCCTGGACTAAGACAACACTAAGCCTGGTGGAGCCAGAGGCTCAACACCTGAGATGTGTGTATTTCAGATAGCGGTACAAGTATATAAATTATATCTAAACAAGTGAGTTTGCACCAGAAACATCTAGCAGTTGTTGCACAGAGCTTCATATGGAAAGCACAGTAAACCAGCCTGCAAAGGTAAACCAGAGTGAGAAAGGACTGAATCCAGTATCCAAGGTGGCTCAGCTAGATTTAGTTTATTCTTCAGTCTGCACTGTAACCCATCCACAGACAAACTGAGGACTTGGGAGCTTTGTTTAGTTTTCATTAGTACCCAAAGCATATCTTAGTGTTGTGTCTGTGTGCATACAGAGTTTTTGCTTGTTCCACAGTTCAGCATCACAGAGCGCAAATACTCACTATACTAAACTGCACTGCTGCTAAATTAGCAGTGTTGCCAGTACATGGCACTTCAACGTGGCCAAATGTCCCACGCACCCACAAGATTTCATTTTCTTTCATTTGCTTATTTATTCAGGAAAGTACTAAAGGAAAAATTGAATGAAAATTGACTCCAGCTCTGCTGAAAACATAACTGGATGCCTGATTGTTCTGTTAATTCCTGACTAAAAGTACACTGTACTTTTTGTATATTATAAAAAGAGAACAGCACAACATGATTATGAATTAATGCGTTGTTTGAGGAGATGTGACTGGCTAAGCTGACCTTGTCTACTTGAAAATAATCAGAATTGTGGTTATGGTCCAGCAAACATACCTCCAAAAGCTGTCATGGTGTAGAGATAGCAAAGACATTCCTCATTGATTTTTTATTCTTTTTTGGTTGGCTTTTTGTTAGACAACAACTCTGCTACAACATAGAATTAAGAGTTTTGTACTTGATCTTGATCTGTGCCATATCACATACTGGTTGGTAAGTCTGAATAAGAATCATAAAATCATGGAATTGTTTGGGTTGGAAGGGACCTTAAAGATCATCGAGTTCCAAATCCCTGCTGTGGACAGGGACACCTTCCAGTAGATCAGGTTGCTCAAAACCCCATCCAATCTGGCCTTGAACGCCTCAAGGGATGGGGCATCCACAGCCTTTCTGGGCAACGTGTTCCAGTGTCTTACCACCCTGACCATAAGGAATTTATTCCTAATATCTAATTTAAATCTACTCCTTTTCAGCTTAAAACCGTTACCCCTTGTCCTTATTACTAGAGTCACTGACTAATAGTCCCTTCCCTCTTTCCTGTAGGCCCCCTTTAAGTACTGGAAGGCCACTATAAGGTCTAAATGGAGCCTTCTATTCTCTTCTTAATGCCATAAATTTAAACACAAAGTGGAACTTGCCTGGATTAGACATGCACACTTAAAAATATATTATACAACTAGCTTTAAAAACAAGAAGTCCTTTTATTTGCAGCTTGGTTTGCAGCAAAACAAAGATCCCTTTTATCAGTTGTTCAGTTTGTATCACGCAATTTTTAGGCCTATGAAAAGTAATTTTATAGCAAATTAATGAATTTGACAACTTAGTCTTCATGAGAAACATGGCAAGAGTTTCCTTCTATCCTTTCCAAAGGAAGCAGAAGTACAAACAAGGAATCATTTTGTTGTCTGCCTTTCGTCTGCATCCCTTATCCAAATGATGTAGGACACCTCTAACATACAATCATTAACAGGAAGGGGAAAGATTTCAACGACAATTGAAGCTTGCCTTCCCTGAAACTCCCACAGGATTCTGAGTGCCATAGTCCAGCTTTGTTTCTGTAGTCCTGTTCTAAACTTGTTCTAGGTACACACATTGGCACTACTGTATCTTTCTCTTTTTGCTAAAGAGTCTACTACATGTCGTTAAACTGTGTTTTGTAGGACTTAATCATTTTTTCCCAACATTTTTTTTTCTTGTTGCAGTATCAGTATATCTTCTAGCTTAATTTTTCCCATTAAATGTTTCATCTGTCTTTGGAGCTTTCAGCCTATAAAACAGGAACACATTGAGCTACAGGCTTGCTTCATTATTTACAAAGCACCCTACTTCCAGATAGTGTCTGGAAATAGATTGCACAGTTATTTCAGTCTTTCCAGTTTGGTGTTGTACTTTTTGCTGGCTTGCTTTTTTCCAGGAGATTCTTCCAATCTGTTCTGAAATGCAACTTTGTATTAATGGCAGGGAAATGGAAATATAAACTAATGCTGAAATTTAGCGCTACTGGGGACTGAAAGCTTGGGGAATCAGCAATAGGAGACAAAGCACTTAGCTCCTAGGTAATTTTTTAGCTTGCAATATCCAAGTCAGCAGCTAGCTGCAAGAAAGTAACGTTTGTATGAAAAGCACACGGGTTGCACGGGTAGTTTTCTGACAATCAACGTCAGTGCCTACTACAGAATACCCCTATCGGGTACCATAACTGGTACCCGATGTGTGAAATGTGTACCCTTGCTGAAACCTGAGACAGATCACTGGGAAAAGAGTTATTTCAGATTTCTTGTAGCTTTCACCAGAAGAGGGGAAATCAAACACTGCTACATTGTTATTAATTGCCTTTTGATAATTTGATAATTAAGTCAGTATTCATGAAGTAAAATTTCCAGAAATATATGTGTATTTCATATTTGCCAGTAGTGCTGATCAACTAAATAAGTGTTTAGATATTATGAAGATTTCATGACTTTTCAAAACTAGGTTCTTTTCAGCAGTGAGTTTTTTAAAAAGCTTCAGGACTTAACAGTTCATTTAATTTGAAGACTTTTGGGAAAGCAAGTTGATGCCTCATGTTCTTGAAATAAGTTGCAGCCTTGTGCTCTTGGGCAATTTCAGAGACATCTGTGGCCCTTAACATCACTTGCTCTTTATCTTTCACTTCTTGTTCAAGAGCAGTAATGTGCATTCTGTGTTGATCCAGTAGTTCTTTCTTTTCATGTCATGAGTAAAATTTTTTCTCTGCAGTTAAATACTTCTTGTTTAACTTTCCTATATTCCTATTATATGAAGACACAGCAGGAGATAGTAGAGAAACAGCAAAACTGCATGTTAGAATCAACAACAAAACAAATTCTCTTTGATGACTGCAGTTGAAAGCATTAAGAAAAGGAGTGGGGAGGGAACTAAAGAGAAGACATTTTGGTCTTCTCTATGCAAAGAATGAACCTTTTTAAGTTTCTGTGTTACACTATTACCTAACTTGAATTTTCTCGTAACCCATTAAGCTTTGTCTGGTTTAGTGGAAACTATAAAATTGCATCTTACTTTCAGCCACAGTGCCAGTGCCATGGGGTGCCTCAGCTCTATGACTGTAACTGCGTGTAAACCATAAGTTTTTTGTTATATGTATTACACCTCCTAAGTAGAGCCTATGCAGGGGCTACACAAGGTGTCAGTTTAAAACAATAAACAAACTCGTTACCTATAAAGCTCCCTGAAACATGAGGTTCTCATATTTAGCATCTGAAAACCACTGTTTAAAGCAAAGAATATGCTAAAGCCAGTTTTCATTTATCTGAAATTGAATACGTGTTTATGTCTTAAACTCTTTATAAATTGAAACGGTTACATTTTAGGTGGTAATTTTACCTGATCTTGGAAGCCACAAGGACCCTTGCACAAATGCAAAACAGGCACACACAGAATCCTGTACACAGTAAGGCAAATGATCATGCTGATAAAGCACCAGTCTCATCATTGCATTGATGGAGAACATCGGAGCTGGCTACACAACAGAGAAAATTGCATAAAAGAATTTGAAGAACTTTTGGAAAACAAAAAAAGAGAAAACCTAACAAAACACAAACACAAAAGACACCTAAGTTAACCTGTGACTATAATTAATGCTCAAAAACATCGATTTCTTTGTTTGGTTTCTTTTTTACCAAGTTAAAAGTATGGAAATCTTTTCTAAAAGGATGGCCACCAACAGACTACTAACCAATTCATTTTATAGACGAATTCTGCTAAGAAAGTAATAATAAAATCAGGAAACATTTCTTTTGTGTCAGCTTCAGAATAAATATAAACTGTTCTGTCGCGTGTCTTTGGTTAGTTTGGCTTCTAGTACAAATAAACGCTTGTTGAAAATGGGAAGAGTAGGGAGAAAAAAAAAATCCTCTTGTTAATTGCTAACAAGTCTCTCTCTCTGCTCAATTAAAATTTAAACTAAGTGGAATAATTGTACATATGGCATGCATAATAACGACAGCGATAACATCCTGTTCAATTCACTGTAATGGAAATCTACTACTGCTGCTAATGGTATATAATAGCACCAAATTATAAGAATTGAATGAAATAACAGGTAAAAAATACAGTCCCTCAAGAAGCCTCATGCAAGCAGAGAATCAGTACCTGACAGGACCTCAGAAAATAAGTTTGTGATTGTAAGATGGAAGAGGGTGTAGCAAATAAGGGAAACCTTCATTGCACAGGCCTCAGTTTCCTAGTCTTTGCAATAAACTTCTCCCATCATATAGGGCCCAAGACCCAATTGCAACAGCACCAGATTTCTAAGCTTCATGCATTTGTGACTCAAACACAGTAGGAAAGAACCACAAATTTTGAGTCACATCAGAATATCTCGAACATCATGAGCTCTACAATTAAAGGCATGGACTGGTTATGAGAATCTGATACCAAACTTTCCTGCAATTCTTGCTCACTGGCTAGCAAAAATAGCTGTAATTTTGCCACAGATAATATAAGGGGTTTTTATTATTTGGAACATCAGTACCTATATCAAAATTTTCGGCCTATTTGGCAAAGCTAGGCAGTTCATTTCCCAACAAAAGACCTCAGTTCCTTGTCAATTAGAATGCTGTGAAATAATACTTATAACAAAATTAATGGACATCATCAATGGACATCTCATTCCTCAGTATCTTATTAACTTACTACTGTGATCATGTATCCTATGCCATTAGACTCAGGCATCTCAATATTTTCTTCCTTAGGGTCCATTTTTTCTAATTTATTTAAGCCTGGTAATACAGGTTTTAGAAAAAGCTGATGATCTTTATGTCTTAAAACAGGTTTCAACTGATTTAAAACCTACTTAATTTTGGTTTTTTAATAGAAAATAAATTGTTCTAAGCTACCAAGACACACTCCCATCCACAAGACAATTGACAAGCATGATCAGAAATTGTTTTTAATCAGTGTCAGATGGGCTATGAAAAAATATGGGTTTAACCATAGTTAGATCGGTTGTGAAAAAGAATAAACCATTTATATAGCTTTTTTCATTAGATTTCCCCATCAGTTTTCACAATGTGACCAAAACATTTTTATCTGTTTAATGGTTTCTAATATTCAGACTTTTAATCATATCATAATTGAAGATTTCAACTTCCATAAAAGGATTTTATTGCAACTCGTAGCCAGCTGGCATCTAACCTGTAATTCATTGGTTTCACAGAATCTTCTTTTTCATATTGATTATTTAACTCTAATTTTATATATACAAAAATTGTTGCCCTAAATTTGACTGGATAACAATTTCTTTTTATTCTTATTACCTCTTATATTTTGTTCTGGAAAGGTTTTTTTTTGTTTTATTCAAGACTTTTGGTTTACAAAGCAGTTGCATCTCTTCAGATGCACAACATGATCCTCTAGACTGGAGGGTCAAAGGGAGGGAGAGAGGAAAGGAACAGAAGAGAGAGAAAGAAGCACCAAGACGTCAGCCAGTCAGTCTTAATTGATTAGGTTACTGTCAAGTCTTTATTTCTTCTTCCTTTTCTGAGTAATTTCTTCCTGAAGACAAGTTGCATTTAAATTCCTGAGGCGAAGGAAATGGAAACAAAAAGTTCTGGCATGGCTTCAGGAGAAAGAGAGTCTGACGGCTGTGGCCAGTTAATGTGGAAATATCTGATAGACACTTCATAGTTATTCATAAATAACTACCTAATAATTATGCAAATCAAACCTTCCTCAGTCAGAGTGCAGGAATTTGCATAATTGAGAAGTAAGCATACAATTATAGGTCAGTAGTGGCACAGCATCAAGGTACTTGAGAGGAAATGTTTCAGTATCAACTGTATTTAAACAGAAAATGTGGAGTAATTGAAGGGAATAGATGCAGCGTGCTAAGCCTAAGCCTACAGAAATATGAATCCTATGAAAAATTTCATTCTACACATCAGAATAAACTACCAATCCTCAGCTGCTGAAGGCCTGCACAGCTTCCCTCATTGAAACGGAGCTACACCAATTTCTATAGCTAGAAACAGAGCACTGATAGAATAAGTCAGTGTGCTGTGCAACCAAGAATATAATGACATGGAACCAAGGAAAAAATTCTTACAGAATTGCAGAATTTTTTTTTCAGCTTCCCTGAAACATGAAATGTGGTTTGGAATTGACATTACTTCTGATGTTATGGAGACCTGATCGATTCCCTACCAGTATCGAAGCTGCAAGTGCTGACATCACCTGGGCTCCCCAGTTCTCTGCTTGTGCTACACATCAGCATTCACAGGACTTGTATGGTTTGGGCTTACCGGAAGATGTTTGGGCAAAACATTTTGCCTTCAGAAGACGGGATTACATAATTTAGTAATGGCTTCTGGTATAATCGTTCTCCAGCTACAACAGGTAAGTGCCCGGCCCGTTTAATTTGATTTTAAGTTTCACAAATGCATAAAAAAAAAATGTTTGAAAGACAAATATTATTTTTACTTGCATCATGGTATCCTTTCATTAAAAGAAAAGAAAGTGGAAAAAACAGAATAAATCAGCCACACTTGTTCCAACACTATTTTAATTTTTTTAGGAGACTAGAACACCCCTTGGTACAGAGCCCATGGCACAGTATGAGCTAATTTTTAACTAACTACTAAAGAATTGTATGATCTGCTATATATCTCTTCAGACCCTGAAAGCTTGGACCTCAATTCCAGTTCATGACATTCAGATTTGTCTTTTCTTTCAGGAAAATCTTCATTAAGGTTTTCCAGCTCAAATATCCTACTTTCTAAATAATTTAATTTCTTGCCAAACATTGTTTCCATCTCTCTTTTGCTGTTTGTGCTGGAATTGATGCTACCCTTGAATGTCAAGCAGGAAAAGGCAATTGATAAAGTCACGTAAACAAGTCAGATTTTACAAATGCTTCTTAAACCATCTAGTAAAATGAAAGGAAAGCATGCCAGACTAAAGATAGAAACAAGATTTTGAAAACCACACATATACTCTGTATTTGTTCACTGGGGCAGGGAGCTGGCAGGACATGGAAAGATTTCCCTAAACAAAAGATGACAACATTTGTTGGCACCTCATACATTATATCACAGAAAATACAGTGATTCCCAGCATGAGAAAAGTGGCTTTGTCCTTACCATTAATGCTTTTTATTTTTCTGCTGAAATTTCTTGAGTGTACTTAGCCAATAAAAACGTCTGCCCTTTTGTTCGTTTGTTTGCTTGCTTGCTTGCTTGCCTGTTTTGCAAAAGCCTAAATAAACCCACAGAATGATGTCTGTTTATGTAGCTGAAATATGTCTGAGGGCAACTGAAAAAACATTATCATGTCAATTAACAATGTACTATCAGATTAATCTTGTTTATTTACTCTATTAAGGCTGGTTCCTACTTGTTGGGTTACAAGAAGTCTTTTTGAAAGTCTTTCTTTCACAAAACACAGTCTACTCTGTGCAGTTTCTCCTCCAATACACTGTTATTCCACTAGCAGCTAAAAACACACAACACAAAAGCATCACAGAAACTACATTTGTTAAACATTTCAATCGAAATGTGTGAGTTCTATCATTTGTCAATACATGAAACGTACATTTCACATTTGCAGACTATTGGTTATGACACAAATCCACTATATCAAGATACATCTCCAAGGCAGGTGTAGAGAATATAGCAAATATAAAACAAAGGAATGGTAGGAAGTGCCACATTAAAATAGAAAATGTGGAGCATACACCATAAAACTTATACTTTATATCAGCACTGATTTTGAAAGGATTTTTTTTTAATTGAAACAGAAAGAATAATTTAATTACAAGAAAGATATTCTGAGCCCTGTTATTCAGTGCCATCACAGTATCTTCTTTCCCCACTGACCTCATACTAACATTTTCCAACTCAAGTTTTCATTATACCAATTAATCCTCCTAAGTGGAAAGTTGCTGCAGTAAATTTTAACAGAAGCACTAAATCTACCTTCATGCTCATTTGTAAGCTGGTATCAAACACTGGGCCTTGTTTTGCTTTCATTCAAGTTGGTTTTAAAAAACAAAATAAAATCAAGAACTGAATCAAAAAAATCCCCCTTCTGAGTCCTACGACTTGCACACAGTGACATAGGAACACTGCAATTCACATATCCACACTAACAACGGCAAGGTAACAACATGACGTAGCTGCTATGCTAATTAAAAGCTGTAAACATTCTTCTTTTGCTCTTGTTATTGCAACAGATTTTGCACAGCTCCTTAGTAAGTACACGGCATCAGTGGCAGTATCAGGCTGCCAGACAAAAGGAAGGAGAATGGTGACCTCGATGGTGATGTATGGCAGATGTATGGCAGAGGCAGCGCAAGTGTTGGGAATTAACCCTGACAAAGAGACATTAAATTGCACCTTTAAGTTTTTAAATGAAAAGGGCAAGCTAATTTTTGACTTTGCAGTGGCTTCCTGGCTAAAGTTTTAAAGATGATCAAGGTGTGTGAGTGACTGCGTTTTACTGTGTTTAAACATGCTCACATGTTATTCAAAACAGGCAGTGTTATAAGCTGAATTAAGAACCCACAGCACAGCAATAAAAGATAAGAATTAAGAGCACATTATTAAATGCACTTAAAGGTATTAAGACAATCTCTGGAGACAGAATGTCACATTAACAGACAAGCAGAGGTATCCATACAATCAGTGTCTGAAGTCTCACAAGCCACCTCTCAGTTTCCCACCTGCAAATATTCTGCAGTAGTTACTGTTTGTACAAATTCAGGGCTGTTTGGACAAGCAGCCAGATTGTAAGTGTCTATCATTATCTGTGCAAAACTTTTTCCAGAAAGCGTTCTACTGAGGTTGAGCGGGCCAGTACTAAGTATACTTCTGTAAAGCAATTGGTTAAAATTGGGCCTGGCTGTATGAACAATATGAACAATATTGAACTATATGAACAATAAATACTGAGAAAAGACCTAGCTGAAGACCTCTGAACTATCATTTGGCACTTGCGGTGCATTGGCTTAAAGTATAATTTTAAGTACAAATTTGCAGGCCTTACTTCAGTAGTTAGGAATGTCTCTTAAGGTTTAGAAAATAAACACTAGACCATGTACAAATGAAGGCAAGGCAAACTACATCAAACATCACAGTGTACTGTGATGTAGAGAGCCAGAGCCAGTCTCACAAGTGCAGTGCACAGCTCCACATGTGTCTGTTAGGGATGACTTGTGCGTCTCCCTCCTACAAAGAGAATTACAGTAGGGGCTGAAATGCTGTACTGAGCATTTTAGTGGTGGCTGAAATAGGAGAAACTTTCCTTTGGTGAAAGCAGAGAGATATAAGATCCCTCAGATCTTTCCTAACTTGAGCTATTTTTATCAACAGTTAACTCAAGATCATTAGCACATTTATAAGAGCACTTCCCGAACATCATAATCATGATGGTCACCAACCAGTTGTTGTACATCTAGGACAGAATCATAGAATCATAGAATCATAGAATGGTTTAGGTTAGAAAGGACCTTGAAGATCATCAAGTTCCAACCCCCCTGCTATAGGCAGGGACACCTCCCACTAGACCAGGTTGCCCAAGGCCACGTCCAGCCTGGCCTAAACAGAAGCTTCTGTTTATTAAATTAATATAAATAGGACACCTGTATAGAACACAAACTCATCTGACAACTGAGGAAGAAGAGTTACGTAAAACTCCAGTGGTGGTAAAATAAAAGTAAAAGCCTCAGCCTTTGAACTTAAAGCAAAAGTAGCTTTATACTTCATTAGACAAAGAAGAGTGCGTAGTTGCATTCTCTGTACAGGCACAAACACTGCAGATGAACAAAAAATGACTGCCCATTGCCAAAAGTGCAGGAAGGAAGGATTTGAGAAGAGGTGTGCCAGCATATGGAAATAGAGACAAGGAAATAAAATCAGGTCTTTAGCACAGCACTGGTACGAGGACAGAGCAAACAAATGCTGTAAACCTAAATTACATGAAAACGCAAAGGACAGAGGAAGACAAATGTGAGATTACAATAACAGATTTGCCCACAATAACTGAGATCTCTATACTACATGACCAACACTTAGATGTTGCATCTTCAAAGAAAAAATTCCATTTCCTTTTTGATAACAACTCCCAGCGAAATAATGAAACTGATCTTAACTAAGCACTTGATTATCTTGTTCTAAAGTGCATTGCTGTAACAAACTGATGCATTTCTGAGAAGTGGAAAACTGCACTGGGTGTCCTTGCTATTTTTTAGCTGGAAAGGGAAACAAAAATCGAATATTCAACTGACTAACAAAATTCATAGAATCATATAATCATAGAATCATAGAATGGTTTAGGTTGGAAAGGACCTTGAAGATCATCGAGTTCCAACCCCCCTGCCATAGGCAGGGACACCTCCCACCAGACCAGGTTGCCCAAGGCCACGTCCAGCCTGGCCTTGAACACATCCAGGGATAGGGCTTCAACAATTTCTCTGGGCAATCTGTTCCAGTGCCTTACTACCCTCAAAGTGAAAAATTTCTTCCTAATGTTTAATCTAAACCTGCCCTCTTCCAGTTTGAAGCCATTCCCCCTCATCCTGTCACTACATGCCCTCGTAAAAAGTCCTTCCCCAGCTCTCCTGTAGGCCCCTTTAGGTACTGAAAGGCTGCAATAAGATCTCCCCGGAGCCTTCTCCTCTCCAGGCTGAACAGCCCCAACTCTCTCAGTCTTTCCTCATAGGAGAGGTGCTCCAGCCCTCGGATCATCCTCGTGGCTCTCCTCTGGACACGCTCCAACAGGTCCATGTCCTTCTTATGTTGGGGACTCCAGAGCTGGATGTAGTACTCCAGGTGGGGTCTCATGAGAGCGGAGTAGAGGGGCAGAATCACCTCCTTTGACCTGCTGGCCATGCTTCTTCTGATGCAGCCAGGGATACGGTCGGCTTTCTGGGCTGCGATCGCACATTGCTGGTTCATGTTGAGCTTCTCGTCAATCAGCACACCCAGGTCCTTCTCCTCACGGCTGCTATCCAGCCATTCTCTGCTGAGCTTGTATTTGTGCTTGGGATTGCCCCGACCCAGATGTAGGACCTTCACTTGGCCCTGTTGACCTTCACGAGGTTGGCTTGAGCCCACCTCTCCAGCCTGTTCAGGTCCCTCTGGTTGGCATCCCTCCCTTCCAGCGTTTCTACCTCGCCAAACAGCTTGGTGTCATCGGCAAACTTGATGAGGGTGCACTCAACCCCACTGTCCATGTTGCCAACAAAGATGTTGAACAGTACAGGTCCCAGTACCAACCCTTGAGGAACACCATTTGTCACTGATCTCCACTTGGACATTGAACTGTTGACCGCAACTCTTTGAGTGCGACCATCCAGCCAGTTCTTTATCCACCGAGTTGTTGAATCCATGTCTCTCCAATTTAGAGACCAGGATATCATGTGGGACGGTTTTAAATGGTATTTGCATTTATAATTGTACTGGTCCTGGCCAGGAAGAAATTCATTTTCTACATAGCAGTCCTTAGGGTTCTATGTTTTGCATTCATGGCTACAACAATGCTGGTAACACACCTGTGTTTTGGCTATTGCTGAAGAGTCTGTGATTGCATGACATTAAGGCTTTCTCTCTTTTCCCTTCTACCCCTGTGAGTAGGCTGGAGGTGGGGGGAAAGAGGCTGGGAGGGCACATAGCCAGCTGACCCAAACTGGCCAAACCATTACCTCATACCACATGAGGTCTTGCTTGGCAATAAAACCTCGGGGAGAGGAGGAAGGAGGGATCTTTGTGGTTCTGGCATTTGTCTTCCCAAGTTACCACTGCGCTTGCTGAGGTCCTGCTTCCCGGGGAGTGGCATCTGCCCGTGGTGCATGAAATCCTCATTTTGCTGTCCTTGCACACTCAGCTTTTGATTTTCTTATTAAATTTCCATTGTCTCTATCTGCAAGTCTTCTCACCTTCCTTCTATTTTCTCCCCATCCTGCAAGAGTGAGTGAGACACTGGGTGGGTGTCTGACTGCTGGTGGGGGTCAACCCACCACATTCATTCTATGATTTCACATGATTTTTTACACTGTCCATTTACTTTAATACCTCCTCTCTACTGTTTACTTTCTCTGACTAAAATATTCTCTAGAAAATCTTGAAAATACTTTTTGCCCTTCCTTCTCCTTGTTATTACCCTGGGGGAAAGTGTGTTTGAAAATTTTAAAAATACAGGATAATTCAGTGAGACAGATGAAACAACTATGTATATGTTTGCCCACACACAAAATAAAGATTCTTAAATAGAATTATAAGAAGTTTTATTTTGACATTTTTCTGTTTGGAGTGTGCGAGAAGACATATGTTTAAGGTTTGAGAAACATTTAAAAGCATCCACATAGGCTCTTTACAGTATTATAAAAAAGCACAAGGACTTACCTTTGACAATAATGCAAAACATCTTAGCAATATCATCTGATTTTAAAGTAGAATATTTCATGAGGAGAACATATTAAACATGAACATTATTTTAAGAGTCATTGGAATAGTATCCTATTTTTTTCATAAAACTTTTCCTGAAGCAAAACGAGATCCTTCAAAGTGAAGCACATTCATTTTGCTTCATTGCAAATGGATGGATGAAGTACATGTGGAAAGCTGAAATGAAGAAGCCAAAGACTAGCACAAGTGCTGCAAGGTAAGGAATTGGTTAAAATGGGAGTCATGTGGCTTCTCTTGGATCATTTCCAACATGATGAGAAGAATCCAGATTTGTCAGTAAGCATCAGCATGATGATAAGTCACTAGTGTAGAACAGCCATAGAAAACCAGCACATTTTTCTGGGTAGCTGGCAAAATGTTAATGTTGCTGCACACAGCAGTGCTGAAACATATATGTTTCAACATCCCGTGTTATTCACCAGTTAAAAAAAAAAAGGGCCAAACAAAAAAAAAAGGGTTATTCAAAACAATCATACAGAGTAAAGCCCCTAGGATCAGTGCAAATACCATGGAAAGCAACAGATCTCATCAGAGAAAACGAGAACGGTTTAAGAAGGAACAAGTTTGCTGCCAGTATACATTAGAGAATTACATACAAGGACAGAAAAAACTCTATTTAAAGCCAACCTTGCTACAAGACCAAACAAATACTGACTGGACAAAAATAAGCAGGGAGAAGGAAGTTTTTAATTATCAGAATACAATGCTTGACAACAGCATTTGAGAGCACTGATAACATGAACTTGGGAAAAGGGTAAGGAAAAAGACCTCCTGCAATTTTTGGCTGGAACAAGCCATTTTCCAAGAGAGACTGTTATGAGCATTAGTCGAAAGTGAAGTAGGCCTGGACTTGAAGGATATGTCTTCCAGTCCCACTTGTCAAAACACCACACTGCCTGTAGCACAAAAGCTATAAAGGTCTTCTGGAAATAACAAATGTGACAAGATGAGATGCACTTCACTCAATTTTTAAAACAGCTTGCTGTTTCTTGGAGAAAAGGAAAACAAATGTTTTACTTCTGAAATCTGTAATTACAAATGAATACAAAAATGATGGGTATTCTTCATCTGAAATATGTACTGCAAGTTTTTGTCAAAGTTAAATTCCATGCACCTGGCATTTTATAGAACAGCACAGTCTCAGTTATTTTAGAAAGTTAACATGTGCAGTGAAAAAGAAACCTTCACTAGGAAAATACATTACAGTGTGACCATAAGATGCTTTAAATCACATATTGGTTCCAGCTGAAAGAAAAAACATGTCATTGTAGCAATAAGTAGTATAGTATGTAAACATTAAAAGAATAAACCTGAAAACATTTGTCAAAGACTGCAGAAGAAGAGAAAAGAACATTAAAAACGTACATTTTGTGTCTATTGAATTGTGTCAATGTACCAAGATCTTATGGTATTTCACATTCTGTTTGGCAAAGGAAAAGATTCATTCACTGATTATCAAAAAGCCTATATCCATCAGAAGACAGGCTGATGAAGCAATTTTTACAATAAGACATATCAGTCTTCCCACAACAACAACAGCAAAAGGTTATTAAGAAATATGTGTACTGAAATGATAGCATAACATAATTATATAATATAAAAAAAATATAAGGCCAGGCAATTTTATAAGTATTTCAAGTACAACTTGTAAAATGTTAAACATGCCATGAACGGCAAATCTTTCAAAATGCTCAATGAGCAGTCAACTTACTCAACACTCAGTTAAGAACAAGCAATCAAGTCTAGAAACACAACAAAGAATGTGGAGAACCAAGTTCAAACTTCATCAGTACATTCTCTTAATGAC
The DNA here is from genome assembly GCA_008711295.1 of Anarhynchus alexandrinus. Taxonomy (NCBI): domain Eukaryota; kingdom Metazoa; phylum Chordata; class Aves; order Charadriiformes; family Charadriidae; genus Anarhynchus; species Anarhynchus alexandrinus. The sequence goes on along the minus strand of VUYV01000911.1, from coordinate 8,830 downwards.
TTGTAAGTTTGGGATGAAATCTCAGAGGATTTTTTTGAAAGAAAAAAACAAAAATCATTTAGCATTTGGCATTAACACCTATGCTGGTTTACAAAAATACTGAAAAGAAAAGCACTTCCGATAACCAGCCAAAGTAGAAAACAGCAACTGATTACTTCAGCTACATAAGGCACATTTCTGCTGTTATCCACCCATCTAATTCTCTAACTGCTTTCTTTTGATATCTACAGAACTCTTCCCCAAATACAGTAATATAGAGATTATATATTAATAATATCAATTTATAGTTTCTTTTATGAGGAAGAACTGCATTTTCAACATCACAAAGACCAAGAAAAAATAACAGTTTTCTAAAACAGCTAAAAATATGCTGAAAATTTCTGTAAACTTTGCAAAAAAATGAAAATAAATCTGGTCTAAAAGGCATGGTTGAAACACAGAAAATATTAATTTAAAATTTTTTAAACTGTCAAGAAAAACAATAGGATAACCTTGTGAAATTTATACAACCAAGACATAAGTCAGGCTGCATCTTATATTACGTTAAATCTATTTTAAGTAATTAGCACAATGTAGTGCCCTGCCTTTTTGCCATCATGCTATAATTTCTGCAAAACTTTCCATGTAACTGGGGTAGGGGGAAGGGGGAGCAGGGGTTGCTTGTATTTTTAAAAATAAATCTCAGCTTTGAAGTTAAACCACCAAGCTTCAAAAACCTTGTGAAAGAAAGGTCACCAAGACTGGTACTTCCAGTATTCTAACAAAAGGTGGCTTCAACAGTGTGAGACACTCCACAGAAGCAAGGAAACACAGAGGACACCCAGTTGTGGGGCAGTGGAGTCTGTGAGATAGTTTGGCTAGATATCAGTCACAGGGTACTTACATTAGGAGTCACAATCACTATGAACCCAGGAAGAACCAAAAGTCTGCAGGATATTCATATCATGAATATAAAGACATTGCCCTGAAGACCTGAAGGAGACAGTAGTAGTAAATGGGCAAGCTAGAGGGAAAATGAAATGTTTGTCCAGCTCCAGAACTGTTCAAAGCCATCTAATCGGTTGCATGGAATGTAAACATGATACTGTGAATTTACACTTACTTTTTAATTTTGTCATTTTATATAAAAATTCTGGGGGAAAAGAAAAGCCCTATTTATCCACCCACACAGTGCATTTGATAGTCTGTTCCACAGTGATGGATGTTTCATCTAGATACCTTAAACTTATTTATGTTGCCAAATAATCCCTTTCAATCAATTTCATTGCTACAGTGTACTCACTGCTGTAGTCTTCTTCTTTCAACAGTTCTACTACAAACACCTGATTAAAAAAAAATTTATGTGAACATAAAATTCATGCTATTTTCTTTAACTAAACTAATCTGGACAGACATTAAAATGCAGGCAAGTGTCTTGCCTAAGGCTTGTAAATGTAAAAGAAATTAATGTATATGAGCATATGTAATTTCCTAAAAATTTCTACTGTAACTTCAGAAGTCAAAGTAGATCTTGGGAACCCTTCTCTATTAGCAAAGTGCCACTGATTTCCAAGGCGTGAATTATATGAAATCAGAGTAATCACCCCAATGCCAGATAGCGTCCCCTCTGATAAGCCTTTCTACATCTAGAGTATGACAAGGCTTTAAAATAAGTGCTAGATATTACAGTAATCTTCAGTAGCAGTAATACTGGGGAGGAAAATCTCTGTGTTCTGCAGTGTACTTATTAAATGTGATTCCTAATAATTTGATCAAAGCCTCTCTCAAGTAGTTGTGAAATAAGGAATAATAAAAGTATGCAACACATATTTGTATACCTATAGGCCATAACACAAGGATATCAACACAAGGCCAAATCCCAAGGATAAGGCAGATGGCAATACACCTAGCGTTTGTGCTCCACAAGCCACCTTCAGCAGCTGCATACCAGTCCTGGTCATACATCTTTTCTCCAGCCAGGCAAGGAAAGGACATGAAATGCCAACAAACTGAGTTGCTGGCAATCCGCACTCCCCAGCTGGCGTTAATACCAGTGCAAGTTGCAGAGCCACGACAAGCAGGGTCAAATAAGAGATTTTAGGATTACCAGGTGGGCTGGAGCTCTGTTTTGTGAGTGTGGGGAGGTGTCTAGGGACAGGTAGCCAGCCTTACATCTCAGGGAAGGAGACAGGGTAAGGTAAAGTGTAGGAGTGGGGAAAAGGGGCTGGAGGCTGCTACCTGGCTCCTACACATGGCAGTAGCTGTCAGCTCTGGCTCCTCGAGCCTCTTCTTTGTTCATGCCGCTTGTGGTGCCTAAATATGTCACATTTAGGAATCTCTGAACCAGATCAAAAAGCAAGTCTCCCTACACCCAGCTGTTGTTTCCTCAGCGCTCTGCTGTCAGGCAGAAGACAAGAGAGCAGCTAGTTTTCTTGCCACCACAGAAGTCATCCCGATATACCACTTCTCTCACTAACTACCCTTGCAGTCAGCCTCTATGGTCCCTCTATGTCTCCTATAAATCAGGATCATCCTGCATCCAGCTGAGCTGGAAATGATCCTGCGCTTGTTCTTAGCACTCCTCGCTCTGTGCCTGTGTGTGTGACATGGCTACAGTGGCAAATGTCCTAATCACATTACAAAAGACAGAAGAACCGTACTAAGCCATGGAAAGTTCTATCAACAGGCACAGTTGCCACACTTGTTATGTACCAGTATAGCCTGCCGTAAAATTGAAATGGAAACCTCTGTCCCACAAAGATAGGACCAGAGAGATTCAGGATAATTTTCCTTCCTGCTGCCCAGACTGTACCACTTCTTGTATAAAGAACCGTTGAAAGATAGCTGGCTAATCTGTATCTTGAAGTGACACAAAAGAGAAGGAGCACCTAAGTCTTCTGGGCTAAAAATCTGTCTGAAACCTCGGAAAGCAAAGCTTATACAAGTTTGGAGGCACACTATTTTTTTATACACCACTGGTAAATAGGAAGTTAATAAAAGCCATTTGTGCCGTATGTAGGGTTTAAGCTACCATGCCTATGACACATGGCAGACAGTCTTTTTTGCAAGAAAGAGACAACCTATGTGACTGTGAAACTCTGTTCAGCATCCTTCTCCAAACCGCACAGGTCCTACAGCCTCTACTGTCCTACATTGCAGCACTTCTGCTACCTAGTTAGTCCTTGTTATTTGCCAACAGATGCTGAAATTCTGCCTACAGAAACAGCCAGATAAAACCAAATTCTAATTGGGTGGTTGCACATTACATTTTGCCACAGTTGTTGCTGCATCTGGACACAGGCTTCCAGGATGCTCCTTTTGGTCAGAATGAACACAAAACATTTCTCCAGGGAGTTTTTTAACAAATAGTTTTATCTCTGGTTTTGTTTTTGAAATGTATCTAATGTTGCAGGTTAGAGATTAAAAACATCAAGCAACTAAAAAAAAAAATCTTTTTCTTAAATTCAGGTGTATTTTAAAGATATATAATACAGGAGGAATAAAATACTAAGGGTGCAATGTAGGGTGAGGCACGCTGAAAAGGTAAAACAACGAAAAATCATATCTGATAAAGGTGTTTGATAAGGACATGATATGGGCATAAGCAATACAGGTGCTGCCTGGAATGTGTTGACGATAACTTCCTTCTACAAGTGACAGAGGAACCAACGAGGAGAGGGGCCATGCTGGACCTTGTTCTCACCAACAAGCAGGGGCTGGTGGGGAATGGGGAAGGGAAGCCTTGGCTACAGTGACCATGAAATGGTGGAGTTTTAGTTCTGTAGGGTAGCAAGCAGAGCGCGCAGTAAACTTGCTACCCTGGACTTCAGGAGAGCAGACTTTGGCCTCTTCAGGGATCTGCTTGGTGGAGTACAGTGGGATAAAGCCCTGGAAGGAAGAGGGGCCCAAGAAAGCTGGCTAATATTCAAGGATCACCTCCTTCAAACTCAGAAGTTATACACACCAATAAAGAGGAAGTCGGGCAAAAACACCAGGAGCCCTGTGTGGATGAACAAGGAACTCCTGGACAATCTCAAACAGAAAAAAGAAGCCTACAGAGGGTGGAAACAAGGACAGGTAGCCTGGGAGGAATACAGAGAAATTGTCTGAGCAGCCAGGGATCAGGTTAGGAAAGCTAAAGCCCAGATAGAGTTAAATCTGGCCAGGGATGTCAGGGGCAACAAGAAAGCCTTCTATAGGTATATAAGTGGCAAAAGGAAGACTAGGAAAAATGTGGGCCCACTCAGGAAGGAAACAGGAGACCTGGTCACCCAGGACATAGAGAAGGCTGAGATACTCAGCAACTTCTTTGCCTCAGTCTTCACTGGAAGGGGTCTAACCACACCACCCAAATTGCAGAAAGCAAAGGCAGGGACTAGGAGAATGAGGGTCCGCCCATAGTAGGAGAAGTTTGAGACCAGCTGAGGAACCTGAAGGTGCACAAGTCCATGGGACCTGATGGGATTCATGCATGGGTCCTGAGGGAACTGGCAGATGAAGTTGCCAAGTCACTATCCATCATATTTGAGAAGTCATAGCAGTCTGGTGAAGTTCCCACTGACTGGAAAAGGGGAAACATAACCTCCATTTTCAAAAACGGTAAAAACAAAGACCCAGGGAACTACAGGGCAATCAGTCTCACCTCTGTGCCCAGCAAGATCATGGAGCAGATCCTCCTGGAAATACTGCTAAGGCACACGGAAAATAAGGAGGTGATTGGTGACAGCCAACATGGCTTCACTAAGGGCAAATCGTGCCTGATATATTTGGTGGCTGCCTACAACGGCGTTACAGCGTTGGAGGATAAGGGGAGAGCAATAGATGTCATCTACCTGGACTTGTGCAAAGCATTTAATACTGTCCCACAAGATATCCTGGTCTCTAATTTGGAAAGACACGGATTTGACCAATGGACCACTCGGTGGATAAGGAACTGGCTGGACAGTCACACTCAAAGAGCTGCAGTCCACAGCTCCACGTCCAAATGGCAAGCAGTGACAAGTGGTGTTCCTCGGGGGTCGGTACTGGGGCCACTGTTGTTTAACATCTTTCTTGGCAACATGGATGTTGGGATGGAGTGCACCTTCAGCAAGTTTACCAACAACACCAAGATGTGTTGAGCAGTTGACACGCTGGAGGGAAGGGATGCCATCCAGAGGGACCTGGACACGCTGGAGAGGTGGGCCTGTGCAAACCTCATGAAGACCAACAGGGCCAAGTGCAAGGTCCTACATCTGAGTCGGGGCAATCCCAAGCGCAAATACAGGCTCAGTGGAGAATAGATCAAGAGCAGCTCTGAGGAGAAGGACCTGGGGGTGTTGGATGGTGAGAAACTCAACATGAGCCAGCAATGTGCGCTTGCAGTCCAGAAAGCCGACCGTATCCTGGGCTGCATCAACAGAAGTGTGGCCAACAGGTCAAGGGAAGTGACTCTTCCCCTCTACTCTACTCTGGTGAGAGTCCACGNGTGGTGAGGCACTGGAACCAATTGCCCAGGGAAGTTGTGGATGCCCCATCCCTGGATGTGTTCAAGGCCAGGCTGGATGGGGTTTTGAGCAACCTGGTCTAGTGGGAGGTGTCCCTGCCCATGGCAGGGGGGTTGGAACTGGATGATCTTGATCTTTATGGTTCCTTCCAACCTAAACAGTTTTATGATTCTGTGACTAAACTTGACAGAAATAGCCAACACAGCTTCAAAATGTAGTAGATCATCTAGCCTTCATTAAGCTGTTGCTTTGATTCCATTGTTGTTTGCTTTAGTTTTCATAAAAACTACCTGTGTTAGTAGGGTAGAAAAATAAAAATCATGCTCACATTTGGAAAAACCTACATAAGACATGAAACTGGAGAGCTAGAAAAGTAATCCATTTCTAAATAGAAATTTGACAACTTAGCCAGAGCAATTACAGGGAGGAAAGAAGTACATAACTCATACCAAAGTTCCAGTGCGTCTTTTAAATTAAAAAGCTTTTTGAGGTATTCCAGTATGGGCTGAGAACCCTTTGGACTTGGAAGAACACGCCTGTTTATGTATTGCAACATTAATAAGAACAGCAGCTCATAGGTTCAACAGCCCTCCAGCATTTTTCAAGGAACAGATTCCAGCAAAAACTTCCACTCTTGTATCAGAATAAAGAGTGGACTGTTTTTCCCACTTGTCCAAGGAAATTATATCCAGAGGCTGAAAAAGGAAACAATTCCAACTACAGTTGCTAGAAATAGCAATACACTTTGAAATTAAATGGCAGTCCTAGGTAAAGATGTAAATTCCTGATACTTTCCAAAACTCCTCTTCTGTGTATCACGCAGCACTTATTCCTCTAACATTTAAAGCCACCTAAAGGAAGTGCTGCCCAAAAAATGAGTGAAAACTTTGAAGCCTCTGACTGATGTGATGTATCAACATAAATTAAAACCTTTCCAAAATACTCAGGTATGTACTCATACGTTCCAGACAATAGAAGGCTAATCATTTCATTCAGAAACACCAAAAGAAAAACCTCAGTTTTGTAACCTTTTGGACTTTCCCTCTCCCAATGCCTCAAGCTTCCCCCTCCAATCATATAATTTGTCCTGCAAATACTTCATATTGCCTCCTAGAGATTTAAAAAATAAAACAGGAGAAAAATGCCATGAAACTGGAAGATATTAAAAAAGTAACCCTTGCACTTTGGATTGCAGTAACACATTGAACTGTGATTTGAAAGCACATAAATATCAGTGTTTCCTTCCAATCAGCTGACCCCTTGAATGCTGTACTCAAAGTTAAAGCCTTGAGCTTATCAAAAACAATGTTAAGGACACAAGAATACTCACCAGTTTTCCCCACGTATAATCTATAAAATCAGTTTTGATTAAACTAAAAGTTCTGATGGATATGTGCTCCAGAAATATTTATGTCCCTCCAAAATCAGTATAGGAATGATGGGTGAATTCTGTTCAGAGCTATCATTGCTCAGGCAGTGGTTAGTCTGCCTTGGGTTTTCTTTGTTTCTCATATTTTTATGTCTATATGGGTTTTAAATAAGTCATAAAGAATTCATTGTGAGCTTTTGAGGAAAGGAAGTAAAACAATCAACCAAATATGAAAGCCCTTGAAATTAGGAACTGTACAGAGCATGAGGGATGGAGTACAATTCCCAGAAGACTGCATGTAAAATACAATACTTAAGTACCACAGATATGGCTGACATTTTGTTTGCCAGAGTTCATTCCTACTCCTATATTACAGAGGTGCCAATTACAATTGTTGTTCTGATAGTTCACAGTGGCACTTCCCATGTGTATCTGTTACATTAATTTTAAATAGATCACACAACATCAGGAGCTAGGTCTAACTACATAACTTACAACTCCTTCAGAACCTGGTTGCTGATGCAGCAAGGCATTTATTTCAGAGGTAATGCTGCAGTTTCTTTTCCAAGGAAATGTTTTCCTAAGCCCCTTTGTGATAGTAGATACAGTCAAACAAACTGAGGATCTGATCTGAATTAAAAATAACCTGCAAAAACTCGACCCACATCAGTTCCCTGAGGGGACAGAAAACAATACGAAGAACTAATTATGCCAACCCCCCCCCCCCCCCCCCCCCAAAATGAAATGACTGTCAAACTCTGACCAGGATATCTTATTAGAGCCTTCAGAGATTTCCTCTGAAATTGTTATCCCCTTCACTTAGTCTTTTGTATTTAAAATGACTTTACTTATTGACCTGAGCCTGTCGGTGCTCCTCATATTTCAGATTGGATTTTAAACACAGACAAGAGGCCGCNGTCGTCTTTTTTTTTTTTTAAACACCAAAAGAACAAGCTCTAACAAAAGGTGTAGCATCCGAGAACACCAAACCAATTGTCCACTTAAACGTTTTTTCACTTCCTTTACCAGAAAGCCCTGTAGTACTAATGAGAAAGAAGGGAGTACTGTAAAATAGAGGACATTTGGCCATTTACTGTGCAGTTTCCACCAGTCTAGGCTAATAGCAAATAAGATGTAGCCCAGAGGTCATGCATTAACAGGAAATCCAGGACTATAGAGGCCTTCTTAACATGCAGTTCCAAGGGTACACAACAGAGGCCTGAAACATTCCCACAAGGGTGCAAAATGACAGCATCATTGCAAATTTCTGCTGAATTTCCTTACAATACTCACACATATTAATCCAAAGATCTGATGCACAGTACAGCAATACTGGTTTCAGCAGATATAGAGGGAAGCAGTTCCAGCACGGAGAAAATTGCTCTGTTTATTGAAGTAGCTTGTAATATCTGCAAATGATGATAAATGTCAGGCAGTATTCACTCATGACTTAAGATATTGCTTCAGTCTAGTTCTCCTGAACACCACTGCATTATAGAAATAGTCAGTAAGGATTTATATTCATGGTGCCAGAGTTTACAACACAGCAGATAACACTCTTCCATTAAATCTGCTATCCTGAGCCTGCACCCAGGCCATACAAACAAACATTCAGTAGCGCTGAAACATTACAGCTAGAATTAGCCACATGAAGCAAGTCAGCTTTTAGGACACCCATCCTGTCCCTGGCTCACAGAATGGCTGAAGACAGAAGGGACCTCTAGGCATTACCTGGTGCAGCATCCATGCTCAAGCAGGGTCATCTAGAGTAGATGGCCCCGGACTATGTCCAGAAAAGTTCTGAATATCTCCCAAGGATGGAGACTCCATGGCCTCCCTGGACAACTTTTGCCAGTGCTCAGTAACCCTCGCAGTAAAAAAAGTATTTCCTTATGTTCAGGAAGAACCTCCTGTGTTTCAGTTTGTGCCCACTGCTTCTTTTCCTGTCACTGGGCACCGCTGAAAATAGCCTGGCTCCATCTTCTTTGCACCCTCC
>VUYV01000910.1:57602-72593 GCA_008711295.1 Anarhynchus alexandrinus | reverse complement strand
CGGCAGCTGAGCATCTTCGCCAGCCCATCTCGGCCCCATCCTGCCCTCCTGTCTAATCCTGGGGGTGAAGGAGGTGGTGAAATGCTTTGTGCTTGTCCTGTCTGTCTCTCATGAAGAGGAGCTTTTGATGAGCAGATTCCTGGTGGAGAAAAGGCGATATAGTGTCGGGGTGCTGTCAGCATTGCTGCTGTCACCGTGCCGAGCCGAGCCGATGCGCGGTGGCTGTCTTCCCGGTGGCTTTCCTTTCTCTTACAAAAGCCTCTTCCACCTGTGGGTTCGCTCTTCTATACCCCCCAGTAATTGCTCCGTGAAACCGGGCGTTAGAGCAGCGGGAAGTGGAGTTGTGCCGTCCGTGCAGCGCTGATGTGCTGAAGGAGATAGCACAGAGTATTCCCCACCCCCCCATTTCCAGTAGGGACTGTAAAAACTGCCTTTGCGGCAGAAATGGGATCAGGAGTTATTAGCAGCTCCGCGTTTGTGAGTAATAACTGTGCGTGCGCCCGGAGAGGGCGATAAATCTGCCCGCTACCGCCTTAGCAGCGTCGCCCTGCCCCAGCCACGGATTCCCGGCGTGGGAGGCGTCTCCGTGCCCTTTATAGTAGGACGTGAGTGTGAACGGCCAAAATGAATCAAAGATCACACTAGGCAAAGCAGCGGCTGCGGAGGGTTAGTCAAAGATGCTCTGGAGTAACCCCATCGGAGCGTGACCTGGAGGCACGGGATTTCCCTCTCCGAAGGGGAATGTAATCAAGGTGAGAAGCGACCCGGCGAGGCGTACGTGGGTGAATCTGTGTGTTGCAGATCAGCAGCCTGCAGAAAGGCTCGAGCCAGGTTTTCAGCCATTCCCTCTACGAAAGAGACCTGGAGATCGGGAGGCTGCGGAAAGAGAGCGAGAAGTTGAAGAGGGAACACGCGTTGGCCGCAGGTGGTGTATCTCCGGAGCGCTGCGCAGGGGCAAGAAGCAGGTTTGGGGCCGGCTCGTGATGAGGAGTGAGCACTGGGAAACCTGTCTGGGTTGTAGCGGCTCGTCGAAATCGCTCTACCCCTGTTTCTGCGTCCCAAAGCTCTGCGGGAGTTGCAGGAGGTGTCTGACCTGACGAGTGCCCCCGGAGTGAGGGACAATGTGGGGACGGGAGACAGGGAGTGATGGGATGGAGAATTTTGGGAGGTAAAAAAGGCTCAAGCGCTGCCAGCAGAGCTCGGTCCACCTCGGACCACCAGCCTTTTCCTGTGGCCTTTATCCCCGCGGTTCCAGGCATGAGGAATGTCATGTGTATATAAAATATTGGCTGTCATACCGCGTTCGGGGCAGCCAAACGGTTCGGCTTCGTTGCGTTGGCCGAGATAAAGGAGCAGTATTTGCGCTCGGTGGGGAGGAGGCATCAGGGCTGGGGATCCCACATGGTAAGGCAGCAAAAACCGATCCGTAAGAGCCGCTCGTCCTCCGGGGAGCACGGGCTGCGAGGCCCCGAGGAGCTCGTTAGCGATGCCGTCAGGGAGCGATGTCCAGCCAAAGGCTCAATTCGCCTGCCGAGCCCGGCGGCTGTCAAAGAGGGAGGATGGCCGCTCAGCGGCTGGAGGGTTCTCGCAGGGGTTGGGACCTGGTGGCCTCTCACCGGAGGTGGTTTTTGGCAGGTCTGGTGGCGAGCCTGCGACGGGAGATTGTCGGCAAGGAGCAGAAAATGCAGCAGCTCTGGCAAGACGTTGAAAAAGCGAAGAAGGAAAGCCGAGAAAAGGACAACCAGCTAGCAGTCGTGTCTGCCAAGGTTAACGTCCCTAACGAGGGGCTCCGTAATTTGCAGCCTCGCGTGTGGATTAATGTGGGAAAGTGGGACGAGAAGGGCCACGCTTCTGTCTTCTAAGGAGCATAGCAGATATTGGTGTGGGTGTTTATCGGGGCTGTTGTAACCCGGAAGGTCCTGGCTGCGCCCAAATGGGAGGTGCAGAGCTGTTCCGTGGGGATGCAGCAGTGATGGGGCTGGGGGGGTGTCTCGGTGCCGTGCCGTGCCCGTGGAGAGGTATCGCCTTCCCCGGCTGAATCCCCCTCCGTGTTCTGCGTTCAGGTGCTGCGTGCCCTGGATGGCTGTGAGCACAGTAGTTGTTTGTGTGCATATGCTTGTGCTGAGATTTGAGGAGCCGTGGAAACCCCGTCTTAGAATCATGGAATAGTTTAGGTTGGAAGGGACCTCTAAAGGCCATCTAGTCTGACCCCCCACCACGATCAGGGACATCTTTGACCAGCCCAGGTTGCTCAGAGCCCTGTCCAACCTGGCCTTGAACATCTGGAACACCTGGAGGTGTTCAAGGCCAGGCTGGACGTGGCCTTGGGCAACCTGGTCTGGTGGGAGGTGTCCCTGCCTATGGCAGGGGGGTTGGAACTCGATGATCTTCAAGGTCCTTTCCAACCTAAACCATTCTATGATTCTATGATCTCCAGGGATGGGGAACCTACCACCTCTCTGGGCAACCTGGGCCAGTGCCTCACCTCTCTCATCGCAATAAATGCCTTATATCTAGTCTAAATCTCCCCTCGTTGGGTTTAAAGCCGTTACCCCTTGTCCTATTGCAACACGCCCTGCTGAAAAGGTTGTCCCCATCTTCCTTATATGACTCTCTCAGCCTTCACGTGGCTCCCTGCGGCCCTGCTGGTTTTTTCCCGTAAGGAGAGCGGTCTGGGCAGCACGTTACGGTTCTCCGTGCTGGTGACTCCCCACAGAGAGCAGAGAGCAGGCGCGGAGTTTGGGCAGTCCTCCAGGAGATTTCAGGGTTTCACTGTGAATTTAAAGTAGTGGAAAAGATCGGTGGGGTGCAGGCAGAGGTCACCGCACCGGCCAGCCTGGACCAGGCCCGAGCATCCTCCCTGAGCAGGTCTCTGGAGAGAAGAGGGATGTTGTGGATCAGCCCTTTAACCGGTGGAAAAGGGGAGATGTATGAGTCCTGGAGCCGCTGCGTGCTGGACGGGGACCAGGCGTCCCGGGTGGGTGCCTGGTGGCACTTGGTGGCCCACAGCGCCCATGTCAAGGCGGAGGGCATGTCCCAGAGCATCCTTCAGTGGTTTCCCCTGCTCTGTGGGTGCGGGCAGACCCGGGGGGAGGCAGGAGATAATGCATGCAGGAGAGGTAGCGGGGTGCTCGGGGCAGGCAGAATGGGGTCGGGCTCTGAAACCCCGGTACCCCGAAATGCAGAACGGAAAGGCGCAGTCTGACGTGGCGATGAGTAACCTGGAAACGTTACCACCCTGGCCAGGTTACCCTGGATGGTTTTAAAAGGCGTTTGTTTCCTTTGGTCCTTCCCCCCCCGTCCCTGTTATGCCGTTTCTGAGGTCAGAGGAATCTCTCTCGGTTGGGTACCCCTCCAGATGTTTGTCCACCCATCAGCCCGGCAGCGCATTAATAAGGGCATGTCCAGGTGCGGAAACCCTCACGCTCCCAGTGATGTGATGGCCCCATCAGGGGCACTCCACCACCCGTTAGGGACCTGAGCACGTAGCTGGGTTAGCACTGAGGTACAAATTGACATTTGCTACAGAAATGATGGTGTCTGCCCGCCCTGATGATATTTTTTTTCCGTGGTTGCCATTCATTCCAGTGCTCTAGAATTAAAGAGGAAATGAAGCACGAATTTGAAGAGCGAGAAGCGCTGGCGTGCCGAAACGTGAGTCTCGAGTCGCGTGGGGGGACGGAGCGCAGGGGAGAGCAGCGACTGCAGGAATGCGGCGCGGAGAGAATAATTAACTGGGCGCATTAAGGGAGTCGGTTTGAATCCGGGTCCTGGAGTAGAAGGCACCTGACGAGCGTAGGGAACGGGAGAAATGGAAAGTCTTGTAAAAATTATAACAGTAGAGTGCAACGCAGGAGAATGCCGTCAGAAATAAGATTGAAAATTTACTTCAAAGATTGAAAATTTACTTCAAAGATTGAAAATTTACTTCAAAGCCAATGTAACCACAGGTTATATAGGTTAGAATAAAAATATAGGTTAGAATAAAATGCCAGGGGCTATGATACGGGATAGACTGGGAAAAACGTATAGTTTATCAGCGAGAGTGCTCCGGAGAGGGAACGCGCAGCTCCTGCGGTGAGACCCTGCGCTGTGCCGGCACTCTTGCAGCGCATCGGGGAGCTGGAGCGCGACCTGGAGGGGCTGCGGGGGGAAGCGCAGAAGTATTGCGCCGAGCAGGAGAGCATCCGAAACCAGCTGGCCGAGAAAGCCAAGGTAAGCGGCCGGCGGGGTTGGGCACGGCGGGTACCGTGGGCGGCGGAGGCATGGGGCGAGGGGTGGCGAGGGACGCGCAGGCGGAGGGTGTGGATGTGCTGAGCTCTGCCGCGGAGCCCGGGGTGGGGAAGAAGGGACTGTCCGATGCGAGCGGCGTGGTAGAGTCAAGGACGGATGGTGGCCCAGGGATCAAACCCGGGCAAAGAGCGGCATTAAGGGTCCGATGGTGCCGACCCCACTCTGCAAAAGGATTGCTGCCCGCCTGCTGCTCTTTCAAAGCCGCATTAGGAGAGGTTGGATGTGAATAGCGGGTAGTCGAGGGGGAAAAGTGCTGATGGCGTGATTTTGGGGTATGGCTTTGATATGCAAATGCTCTGGTCGTTGCAGGCGGAGGAGGAGCTGAAAGCAGCCTGTGCCAGGCAAGCGCTGCAGCTGCAGGAGATGGGGCGCAGGGAGCGCCTGCGGAGAGCCGAGGTGGGGCGGGCCAAGGAGCAGGTAGGGAGGTGGGAGCATCCACAGGGGGAGGGGCAGAGTGGGAAGGGACCGTGAAGATCAGCCAGTTCCATCCTGCAGTCGGGGCTGGAGGCGCCGAACCCTGGCACGGGGCTTAGCTTGTCGTCAGGTGCAGTGTATCAGGATTTGTGTGGGCATCGTAGAAGATGCAGTGAGTTTAATAGGGTGCAGAAATACACTATACGCTCTGTAGTCGTCGTGGTGCTGTCCGGACCCCATGCAAACCCTCCTCCGTGGCAGCATTTGCAGAACAACAGCCCTTTGCAGAACGCCACGGTGGCAGATCAGCGGGACGAAGCCGTGTTTCGCACAAGAAAGTCGTGCCTCCCCCCCCCCCAGTAAACTGCAACGCTGAGTTTTGTTAGCGTGAAGTTGTAGGGAAACCCCAGCGAGAGGCAGAAAAAGCTGTGAGCTGTTAGATGACAATTTTGGAAAATGACCCCATTTTTGTTGTGCAGAGCGGTGCCAAAGGGCGACCACAAACTTTTAAGGGCAGATGGAGGCTCTTTGGGTGTGCCACATGTGGCAGCCCCAGGAGGAGGCAGCATCAGGTGTGATACAGAAGCGTAAGGTGCTGACCTCGTTGGGAACCTCTTCTCCTGCGGAGAGGCCGGGGGTGGCATCCCCGGCGGTCCCTAGCCTGCCCTGGCTGTTTGCAGGAGGGAATAGGAGTCAGTGTGGGAAATCCCCGCTGGAGCACGGGATGGAGCACCCGCCTGGCCCGGGCAGTCGGTCCTTTGCCATGGGTACCAGCCCTCCGCCATCGTAATCCTCCCAACAGCAGTAGAAGAGCAGCAGATCATCAGGAGTGATGTTGTCCCTGGGCGGTGGGGAGCCGACGGCCTCCCTTGCGCGTGGTGCTGGTGATGGCACCGTGCACCTTGAAGGCAACACAATGGATGGGATTAACCGGTGGGGTGCGAGCCGTCAGGGTCCAAGGAGGGGTGTCGGGGAACCCTGGTGAAGTGTCATGGTGAAGACAGTGCGTGAGGTGAAGCGATGTGCTGAGGGGAGGGCAGGAGCGCACACGGGGCCTCGGTGCCGGAGACGGCGGGTACCGGGACACCCTTTGCGTTGATGTGTGCAGGGTTGGGTAGAGCAGCCAAAGTCGATATAAATTCTCGGTGACTTTTGTTGTCCTGCGTCGATCTCTGTTGTAGCTGGAGTCCTTCAAAACCCGAGTGCTGCGAATCTGTTCCCCAGCGGCAGCGGGAGTTGTGGGGATGGCTGTGACGGAGCAGCAGGTGAGTTGGGCTACCGGTGCACGGGGATGCTCGGTGCCTCCGAAGCCCAAATTGACTCGAGTCGGCCACTGCAGAATGGCTGTGGCACCTGTTGCGTGCATGGTAGTGCCGGTAGCAGCCAAGCTTCTCCAGATCCTAAGTCGGACAGCAGCTATCCCAGGTTGACGACACTGCTCCGTAATGTGACGGAGACACATTCCTTTTCGTCCCTCAAAGCTTGGATGGGGTCAGTGGGCCGCAACAGGGAGAAGCCCAGGAGTCTGATGTGGCTTCCAGCTTGCAGCGAGTCTCAGTCATTGCTCGCTGAGACAATCCGTCATCCCTCAGCAGGAAAAGGGTGTTAATGGAGTGCCTTCTTCTCCTCTTCCTTCGCGTGCCTTTGCCAGGTGATAGAGAAGGTCAGGCAGATCTTGGAAGAAAGCCAACAAAGTCATGAGAGAGAGAAACGTCTACAGGAGGAATTAAGCTCTCAGCTCTTGAAGGAGAAGGAGGTGTCCAAAAATGTCGAGGTGTTCAAGAAATCCCTGTGTGCGCTCCAGGTCAGTCCTTAAAATACTGATGGCCAACTGGCAGCCAGGAGATGAGCGGCGCAGGGCATTTTTTTGGCCTGAGTTCAGGTCAAAAGATATGCTTGGGCACCCACACTAATCAGCTCTCCAGATGTGCCAAGAGGCGAGTGTAGCCCCCAAAAGCGTGGGTTGGAAAGAAACGGGAGGTGTTGCAGAGGTGCGTCCTCCCCCGGGCCTGCCAGGAGCCGTTCCCACCAAAGACACAAACCCAACAAGTGTCGTAGCGACGCGTTGACAGGGTCGTAACTGGGATGAGATGGCAGCTGGGGCTAACTGGTGCGGAGGATGAACCGTTCCTCAATGGCTGGGCATGGCTGCGGTCTGCTGTAGGAATGCACCACGCTCAGGTGCTGGGGGAGCAGATACATCTCTGGGCTTCCTCAGAGATGCTGCGTTACGTGCCAGGTCCCAGAAGCCTGTGAAGCATGGAGGGTAGCTCGTTCACTGGTTGTGTCATCTCCAGGCTTGCCTGAGGAGCTCCTGCAGCAGCGAGAGCCTGCGAGGGGAGCTGGGGCGGCTGGAGGCGGCGCGCCTGGACCCCTCCGTCTCGGCCGTCGCGGCGGCGATGGTGGAAATGGCACGCATCCCCCTGTCCTGGCTGGAGGGTGCAGAGCGGCTCCTGGCCAGCGCGGGGATGGACCTGCACACCTCCGGCAAAGGTCCGTGTCCCGCTGGGCATCCGGGGGAACTCGCCTGCTCCGGGTGGGATGTCCTAGCTAGCCAGCTGTAGAGGAGAAAGCCCAGCGTGAGCCACCCCTCGGGGATGGTGCAAATCTCGGGCAGTTTGGGCAACTAAAGGAAGCTGTGGGGAGGAAACACGAGGAGGAGAGGGGGTGACAGGAGGGAGCAAGGTGCCCACGTCGCGGCGCCAGCCTTCCCCAGGCCAACCGCAGCCGGCGAGGTGCGAGGGGTCCTTACCGCGGGACTGGTGTCTGGGGCTGTTTGCAGGCATGATGAAGGTAGAGGCGGTGATGGGATGCGAGCAGCGCCCTGTATCGCAGTGGGGGTCCCTCCCGGCACCTCCGGTGCAGCGAGCCGTGATGGCAGGCAGGGAACTGGTGCCTTTGCTGGTTGTCTTCGTCCCGTGATGCTCGTGGAGCGAGGCTGTCCTCCAGGGTCGGTGGGCTTGGGCAGTGTGTGTGTTGTTATTCCATGCCCCCGTGACACCGGCCACCCCGTGTAGTCAGTGCCACCCATAGGACTCAGCGGGTTTCATCTGTGGGATGTGATGTCTGCGTGTGCTGGACCTGATTTGCTGACATCTCAGTGACTCCGTCAAAGCGGGTTTTGCCTCGGTGGCACATAGGGAATGTTTCTTGACCAAAATTGTGGCCGTGGTGCTGTCTGTGATGTGAACCCTGTGCCTCGAGGTAGCAAAGTCTTTGCATTCCTCCGCAACCCCTGCCGTGGGGCGGCAGAGCAGTCGCCGTGTGGAGGTCGCCAAAAACAAGTTTCGGTGAAGGGTGCGTGGAAAGCGAAGCGCAGGTCCGTGTCAGAGTGTCGCGTGTGGTGGAGTGTCGCTACAGGGGAGTAGTCGCTGTGACAGCAGCGTGGGAGGGGGAGCATCGCCCTCCCGGCAGCGCTGAGCATCGCACTGGGGGGCAGGATGCGCCAGGTGCTGTGGCGGCGGTGAGGGAGGTAGCAAAGCTGCCGGGCTGCCGCGGTTAGTGGAGTGGTAATTATAGCACCAGGAGCATCGTGCAGCAGCGAGCCGTCCTCGGCTCTTGGCCAAGTGTCGGGCTTAGAGAAGACGGGGTGACGCAGCGAAACGGGTGACAGAGTGTGACAAGGCAAGCAGGTCTCCTGGTGGGAACGGGCAGCTGGGCTGTGTGCGCAGGCAGGAGATGCCTCGGCAAGAGCAGCCATCTCCCAGGGGTGGGAATCATAGAATGGTTTAGGTTGGAAAGGACCTTGAAGATCATCTCATTCCAACCCCCCTGCCATAGGCAGGGACACCTCCCACCAGCCCAGGTTGCCCAAGGCCACATCCAGCCTGGCCTTGAACACCTCCAGGGATGGGGCCTCAACAACCTCTCTGGGCAACCTGTTCCAGTGCCTCACCACCCTCACAGTGAAAAACTTCTTCCTAATGGTCAATCTAAACCTGCCCTCTTCCAGTTTGAAGCCATTCCCCCTCGTCCTATCACTCCATGCCCCAGTCAAAAGTCCTTCCCCAGCTCTCCTGTAGGCCCCCTTTAGGTACTGGAAGGCCGCAATAAGGTCTCCCCGGAGCCTAAATGTGCCGTGGATCCAGCGAGCATGCAGAGGAAGCCCTTAGGAGCCTTTCCGAGGGGATCTCTGGGCATGACTCCAGTAGCCAGAGGCTAGTGAGGGTCTGCAGGCTAGGGAGGGTCTGCGGGAGCAAGGCAGAACCGTTGTCCATGGGTCTCTCCTTCCCCGATGACTGACACCATCACATCCACTGCCCCAGCCTGGGAGGACAACCCACGTCGAGAGTGTTTTCTGGGTATCCCAACTCACGGGGGGGGTGACTGCGTGGGAAGATGGCATTGGTCCCTTCTCGTCCCTGCTGCCTGTGGAGGAACATGGACCCCCACCATGAGGTGAGGGGGGTGAGGGCCGGGGATGAAGGTCAGCAGTGGCCAAAGTGAGCTTACCAAGGAGGCACGTGGCGTCGCCAGGGCGCGGAGGGTGCTGCAGTGGTCTAGGTGGGCTGTGTGAGCAGCGCATGCAGCGGGACGCCGTCGGTTTTTGCAGGGCTGTTGGCTGCTCTCGGGACGTTGGTGGAAGCCAGTCGGGAAACCGCGCAGAGGAATGAGATGTTACAGGTACGGAAATGCGGCTGTACGTAGAGCGCGGTGATGGGGGGACCTTTCTACCGGTGAACATGATGGCAGTCCTAGGTTGAGCCGGTGTGGGACACGAATTGGGAATGGACTGCAGCAGACGGGTCCGCAGTCACTGCGGGGGAATGGGGAAGACGGAGCGCGCTCTCAGCGCGTCGGTGGCCGTATCCCTGACGCGGCGATGGTGGAGGGGGTATCTCTGGGGTGCAGCGTTTGTACCCAGGGTGATTATGTCTTGCCTTGTCGCTAACGCAGTGCCTTTATCTCCTGGGTGTCCGCTGTCTCCCCGTAGGCCCAATTAGAGAGGGACCGGGAGGCGCAGGCGGCTCTGCTGCAGGCGCACAGGAAGGAGCTGGAAGAGAAACACGAGCGAGACCTACAGACAAAAATCCAGCAAGTCATATTGGAAAAGGACAAGGAGAGCCAAGAGGTATGGCGGCACGGTTGGTTTTTTAGGAAGAGGAGTGTTAGGCAGGAAAAATAGGGGTCTGTGATAGTGTTGCCCAGTGAGAGGCAGAAGTCTGTAGCCCCGAAACGCCGAGGAGCGTGGTCGCAGCAGCCGGGATAGCGGCTATCCCTCCGGTATTGACGAGGGTGATTGGGACTCCCCAGAGTATCCGCGGTGGAACTGGGAAGCACCTGGGTAACGGTGGGATGCAGTGCTGCAGGTTGATGCCAGGGAGAAAGCTGTAAGCAAGGAGCATCATCGGGACAGGTGAGCGCAGGAAGACATTGCAGTGGTGGTAGTGAAGTGAACGCAGGCGCAGGTAGAGTTCCTCCTGAGCCTTTTTCTCCTTCCTTTCCCCACGCTGAACCCCCTTTAGGTGTGTTCTGGCTGGGAAAGTATCTCCCCTGTTGAGCCGGGGGGGGTGGCTGCCTGGTGGGCTCTCGCGAGGTCATCCTCAGTCCCGGGGAAGCCCAGGTCATGGAGTTGATGGTGCTCAAGTAGGACATACTGGAAGTCAAGGTGTGAACTGGTGTTCTGCAGTGTCTCTATGGCCGTACGTGTTGTGTTGGGGACAGCTTATCATGGTGGTCTTGTAAGATGGTTCCTAATGTGCTTGTGTGTCTGTTGCTTTGGGAATGGTTGTTTCCTGGCCACAGGTTGTTGAAGGAGCCGGGTGAGGAGCAGCAAAGCAGCTCCTCCTTGGTCTCTCCAGGGTACCTTCCCCCAGGTTCTCTTGTCCCTTCTCTCATCGAGTGGCCTCGTGTCCTGCCAAGCTTTTCTCCCGTAACGTGCCCCTGCTGTGGGGCAGTGACCCTCCTGGTGGTTTTCCTCATTGGAGCCGAGGTCTCTTGCCAGACAATTGGTTTTTTTCTGTACTGAAACTGTGGGCTGTCAATTCTCAGATGCTGGAGGGCGCTGTCGCCCAGGAGAAGGACAAGTGCAAGCAGGCAGTGGAGGAAGAACAGAAGAAGATCCGAGACCTGGAGAGCCACCTGAGAAGCTTGACTGAGGTCAGTGGCACGCACTGGAGGTAATAAAGCAAAACTGCTCACACCTGGGAGAAATAAAGAAATAAAGCTGAAAGTGCCCTGTGTAGCATGGTGGCCCATTTGGTCGTGGGCTGCCCATGGACTGTGGTGGGTGGTTTTTCCCTCAAACACAGAGAGATGCATATCTGCAGAGAGAAAAGGTGGGTTTTTGCAAGCTTGGTAACTTCCCAATTACTGCTGATGTTCTTACGTAGGTGATGGAAAGGCAGGCAAAGGAGCAGGAGGTTTCCGAGGGCAAACTGAGAGAAGCCGTGCTCAACCTGGAGGAAGCCACAACGCGAGAGGTAGCTCCAACGACCCTTACGTGCATGCAGGGGACATGGCGTAGATGCAGTTTCGGTGAAGAAGGCTTCCCCGGTCCCTGCGGAGGAGGGGGCGGAGCACTGCAGCCTCCCCTCCCTCCCTGAAATCCATCCCTTCCCTCCGTCCTCCTGGCTGCCAGCCGGGAGAGGTGATGCTGAGCACGGTCCCAAAGGAAAAGACGGGCGAAGCTTCCAACCGAGGTCACACATCTTGTTTCCTAGATGACGTTACGGCAGCGGGTACTCGCGCAAGATGAGCAGCTCAAGGCTGTTCGGGAGGAGAGTGAGTTGCAGAGGCAGAAGCTGCAGGAAGAAGTAGTGGAATATAAAGAGCAAAGCAAGCAGCACTCTCTGACCATTGTGGCTTTGGAGGAGAGGCTGCTGGAGGCTGAGCAGCGGCAGAAGACACTGGAGGAGGAAAAGGCAGCGCTGGCGGAAAAAGTGGAAGGTAGGTAAGGGTTGCAGGGGGTGTCTGTATTGGGAACCTCCTCAGTTAACGTGAAATGTGTATAGAGGTGGAGTAGAGCGCTTGCTCCTATGGAAAGCAGCGTGTAGGATGTAGGTTGGAGGTTTGCCTGAATGCAGGACAAGGCACGAGAGTCCCTGGAGAAGCTGTTTCGCGGGGAGTCACAGCATATTGTTTGGTGGCTTTGGGAACTGCCCGTAGGGTGCTGCGGTCATAGGCAAGGCATTCCCACTGCCCAACGGCTCTTTGCTCTCTGAAGCGATGAGACAGGAGCGCTTTGGGCTGCACCCGAGCAGAAGTGATCCCGAGCGTGGAAGGATGTAAGGGACTGTCTAAGCACTGGTGGGACTGTTGTCCCAAAGTGTCCCCGGTGTGCAAGACAGCAGTGTACACAGAACTGGAGCCTAGGAGACACGGGTTTCCAAAATAGGTGGTCCGCAGTCTTCAAAGCTGTCGTGAAGGAAAGGAGGTATGTAGCAGAAGCAAGAATGCAATGCGTATGCATCGTAAAGAAGCAATTTGTCTTTGTGATTGTGTCCTGTAGGATTTCAGGGCGATGCCCGCGGGTCGACGTCGGGAGCCTCGCTGGAGGTTTGTCCTGCCGCAGCGTCGCATGGCTGTCTGTGGTAAGGAGCACGTGCTTATGGTGGTCTTGGTCAGAGGGGCTTGGAGAAGAGCAGCTCTCGCTAGGGGAGCTTAAGGAGGTGCAAGGGGCTGACTGCAGCTGGTCCTGAGATCTTTTTTGGTCTGTGATGGTGAAGAGAGTCCTTTTGCGAGGCTGAGAAGGGCTTAAGTGCATAGAGGGTCAAAGTGATGCCGATCAGCGTGGGAGCGATCTGCTGACCCGTCCGGAGGGCTCCAGGTGAGAGGCAGCAAGCTGGCCAGTCCCAGTGCCTCAGGCACTAGATGCAGGACTAGATGATCTCCAGAGGTGCCTTCCAACCCTGACCATTCTGTGATTCTGCGTGAAGCTAGGGCAGCAAAAGGCAGCCGAACAAGCGACGTGTGTGTATTAATCATGAGATGCAGCTCAGGAAGGCGTGTGCAGGCTCCGTGAAATGAGTCTTCCAAATGAACCGTGTGAGTTGCAATGATCTTTCGTAGGAAATTCAGGGAGGAGCTGGCAGCGGCGCAGAACGCGCTCCTGTCCAAGGAGGCCATCATCGCCGGACTAACCAAAGAGCTGGGGGAAACCAGAGCCAGGATGTCGGACATGAGAGGTGGGTGAAGCGTACGGCGTGGTTTCCTTCTTCCCATCCCTCCTCGGAGCAGTATCAAGGGTGGTGGGTACTAATGGGTGCACGCAGATAACGTGAAGTAGATGTCACCATCCTAAAATAAGTGGTGTTGCCCTGCTTGGGGCAAAGCAGGTGGTTCATTCCCTTTGGGTGGAGGAATTCCTCCCCGTCCTTGGCCAAGTGATGTCAGTGATGGTGAGTGAGGGTAACCAGATGGAGATTGAGTGGATGAAACGGAGGTCATCTTTCTCAAAGTCCTACTGGTGGGCTCCTTGGAGCCAAAGGTACCCTAGGGCTGTAGACTGGGAGAGCCGTGCCTGGGATTCCTCAGTGGGGGAGGTTGTGCTTTGGGGAGGCTTTCTGGGACCATGCAGCAGAGCAGGCAGAAATGAGGATGAGATGGAAAACTAAGGGATGCACGTGGGTTGCTCCGGTTGAGTGTACCGGTACAACGTGAACATGGGGACAGAGCCTACGAGGAAGGGAAGAAGATAAAAGTCTGCAAGTCAGGAAAATCTGGTGACCTGGTTTTTAACCAATTTGAAGGAAAATTGCCGCAGCAAGTGATGACTGTGGTGTATGCCCACACGGAGAGTGGCCTTGCACTGTGCTTTAGCAACGCGCGGTCTGTTGGCACGGCCTGGGATCTGAGGGCTGCTACGGAGGGCAGGGCAAGGGTCTGCGGGGACTAGCTCCGGCTCTGCCACCAGCCCCCCGAGAGGGTGTGCTGGGAGAAGGGGACGCACCCGTAAGAGCTGCGGATCCCTCCGGGCTGGGTGAGGAGACAGCCAGGAACCCAGGAAGGTGTTGTGTGCCCAGGGGAGCTGAGCGAGGAGCAGAAGGTGGAACTGGAGCGGCAGCTGAGCCGGGTGAAACGCCAAGAGGGGGAACTGAACCTGCTCAGAGAGAAGCTCTCCCAGATGTCCAGCCTGGTGGAGAAGAAGGATCGAGCCCTGGAAGCAGCAGCGGAAGAGTTAAGGTACATGCTGAAGTGCTCTGATGCTTTGCCAAAGGTGCTGTGTAGCTTCCCAGCAGCTGGTGGCATTGAGGTGTGTCCCCAAGAGCAAAAGGGATGGCTGAGAGGAGCAGAAATGAGCTCAGTGATGTTGTTTGGATGGAAGTGCCACATGAACCGAAGCGCGGGGTGGTTTAGTGGAGCTCATGCCAGGGGACGTGTAACTAAGTCACTGGTAACTAAGTGAATGTTCCCACCCACGCCGTGGTAGTCATCGATGGGTGCTGAGGGTGCCGCTCTCCGCAAGCTGTTTGGGCGACCTTCATCCCACACAGTGTCCTGCAACGGGCTGGTCTCTTGGCACAGGCAAGCCCAAGCCCACTGCCGAGCGCTGACGGATGCCGCCCGAGAGACCACGAAGGACGCCGATCCCAAGAAGGACGCTCCTGGGACGCCGGTGCAGGCGGGTGAAGCCTCCAAGGGGGTAAGTCCGCAGGGAAGACCGCCGAGGTCTGGCTTTGGGGAGAGTATCGATGACGCACACGGTGTTTCTCAACATCGTGGTGAGTCCCAGCAACGGCCAACCGAGCCGTGCAGCTGCTCCGAGCTGGCGGAAGGCAGGAGTGCCAATGGTGCTCCCGCGCAACCATTGCTGCCGGCGGATGAGCTGATGTTTTGTAGAGCGCGTTGGAAGCGTGTGTGCTAACGGCTGCGATAATTGCCGATTAGAGGGGATAGCGATGTATGGGAAGAACTGCGAGCGTTTCCTCCTTTTCCCAACCGTGCAGGCTCTATTGGTGACACAGAAGCAGTTTCAGGGGTGAAAGTGCTCGAGTAGGGGTAGCTTGTTGCTCGGGACAGGAATAATCACGGAATCACGGAATTTTCACAGTTGGAAGGGACCTCTAGAGATCATCTAGTCCCACTCCCCTGCCAAAGCAGGATTGCCCAGAGCACATCACTCAGGACTGCATCCAGGCGGGTCTTGAAAATCTCCAGAGAAGGGGATTCCCCCACCTCCCTGGGCAGCCTGTGCCACTGCTCTGCCACCCCAACCCGAAAGAAGTTTTTCCTTGTATTTGAATGGAACCTCCTCTGTTCCAACTTGTGCCCGTTGCCCCTCGTCCTGTCACTGGGAACCACTGAAAAGAGTCTGGCTCCATCCTCCTTCAACCCACCCTTTAG